>JAJEJO010053263.1:217913-237317 GCA_020662805.1 Glaucomys volans | reverse complement strand
CTTTATTATTAGTAGTATGGGATCCCCATACTACTAATAATAAAGGATCCCATGGATTCATATGCTCTTCAACAACTTGGATTGTCTATGGGTATGTTAACAGGAAGCATCCTACAGAAACTACTGTCGGCTATACTCAAATGGTCAGATAGTGGGACCCAGAGAACTGGTAGGGAGTAAATAACCCAACCCTAACAAGCCCCCCAATCCTGTCCACTTTCTTCACCTCCTTTTGAAGTTTTCATTATGGTATGGGTTCCACTTTGATAACTTTTAGAGCAAACTCTTATGTGTCCTAGCCCTACATGGGCATCTGCTCTCAGATTTCTGTGTAATTTTATGGGATTTATAATCACTTAAGGGATCAAAGTGGGAAAAGGAGAGACTGAGGGAGCCCGTATCTGTTGTTATAAGGTTCTTTGGCTTGTATACAAGAGAACAAGGGAGAATGTATCCAATTCCAAATCTGTTTAAAGTGTCACATTCAATTTTAGTTTGTGAGCATAAGTAAATTACTGAAGCCAGGCGTGGTGGCGCACACCTGTAATCCAAGCGACTTGGGAGGCTGAGTCAGGAGGATCGCGAGTTCAAAGCCAGCCTCAGCAACTCAGCGAGGCC
This sequence comes from Glaucomys volans, assembly GCA_020662805.1. Classification (NCBI taxonomy): domain Eukaryota; kingdom Metazoa; phylum Chordata; class Mammalia; order Rodentia; family Sciuridae; genus Glaucomys; species Glaucomys volans. The sequence continues at coordinate 236,699 of JAJEJO010053263.1, read as the reverse complement.
CTAAGCAACTCAGTGAAACCCTGTCTCTAAATAAAATACAAAATAGGGCTGGGGATGTGGCTCAGTGGCCAAGTGTCCCTGAGTTCAATCCCTGGTTCAAAAAAAAAAAAGGTACTGAGCTTCATAGAGCCTTATATCATCTGTAAAATGGGTACAGTAATACTGAATAAATAGTGTTTATTGAGTAGTTGCTATATGCCAGACACTATTCTTATATCACAAGGCTCTTGTAATAGAGTGCTTCTAAAGTGCCTGGTGCATAAGACACTCAAAAATGGCATCTATTAATATTATTACAACAAATATTTACATCTAAGGACACCTGAATTTATTTGGACCATTCATAGTAGATCACACTCTCTTGTTAACCATGAGTTGATCCTACCTAATGTTAGCTCTTAGCATATCTGGCAAATGTATTCCAGGAACCACAATTATTCTTGGAGACAAGAATAAATGCAATCAATTCTTCCCATTTCTTGATGCAGCAAACACCATTTTCATGTACTAAGAATCCTGAATGAGGATCAAAGCCATCTCTAAAGTATTTGATTCTTTAGGTTGAAAGTCAAAGCATCCACATGGGCAAAATCTCTTGAAGGACTGGGGCAGTCATTGCTGGTCAATATTCACAAAGATATCTTGCATCTCTTCATGGAATCAGAAACCAGAGAAGGAATATCTTGTGAATTAATCTTGGCCCCTATGTTTCTTCAGCTCTGTATCTAGATAGGCTGCACAGCCCCTCTGGAGCTAGAAGGATAATGATGAAAAGGACAGCTTTGCTATGTTTGGGCCCCAAGGCCAATAGCTCAAAGTTTCCAATCATGGCAGTGAGTACACTGGGGACATTAAGTTCATGGGTTCTGTGATAATGCAACATTGACCTCCCTAACAGAGAACCACATTTTCCTGCATTGTGTTATCAGCTTTCCTCTATTGGAAAGCATTACTTAATTGTTGACTTCATCATAACCCCAGGAATTCATTTTGCTCAATTGTTGACTATTTCCCTTCCCTAGTGGAAGTGTCCCTAATAAGCCTTCACATGATTAAAAGAGGCCTGGCAGCCTGAAATTCCAAAGGAGCTACCAAGCTTGAATACTCAGCATTTCTCTTTATACTTTTCCCACTCTCTTTGCTGCCTGCCTGCTGGCTGAGATTCCAAAGCTTTGAAATTGATTTACCAACCATTTGTAGGTTTCCTGGTAGTGATAAAAAGTTCTCTTCTGTTTTCAGCTGTCACCATGCTTCCTTCTTAATGCTTAGCTATAGATTTCTCTACCAGATATCCATCTGCAGTCCTCCCCAGAGCATGCCACTCTTCTCTTTGCCAGCCAACTAGTGTCATCCAGCCTGTAAGGGTAGGCTGTTAGACTGAGTGACCCAATAGGGGAGACTGAGGGACAAAATGGCTTCGTGTAGGGCTGCCTTAGGAAGAAAATGGCCCCTGATGTGCATAAACAACCACCTCGAATGCGGTGTGGATAATTGTCCAATTTAATGGGATTTTCATTAGGGGGAAGGGTAGCATAATGTAGCTTGTGTGAGCCCCAGTGCTGCCCATTCTCTGGTTCTGTGGAGATGTTAATCATGCTGCTCCTGGCAAGTCTGTCAGAGCTGAAGCTGATGATGTAACCGATTTTCCAGCAAATCCCTTTGTCTGAACGACTGCAGCACAGCTGCAGAACAGAGCGCCAGGGAAAAGAATGTGTTAATGGAAAAAATGTTTTTCCCAGTTCTTTCTTTCAGACAGATCTTGTCACTGGGAGCTTTGTGTGTTGATCAGCACAACTGTGTTGGTGTGTGTGTGTGTGTGTGTGTGTATGTGTGTGTACGCACGCACGCGTGCTGGCGGCCAGGCTTATTGTAGGCATTTTTCAAAGTTATGATGGAAGGGCATTGTTAGGAATACAATAGATACAGATGCTTATACCAAGGTGCCAACCAGCATCATTATGTTGCTGAGGTTTCTAGACTTTTTCTGTGTTTGGATGAGAGACTTCATACCTTTATTTTGATTGTAACTGAGTAGATTATATAATCAGTAAGTACATAGATCAATGGATATATATATATATATAATAAAATATGCATATAATAAACATATAGCATTTTTGACCTCTCTTTGTCATGTATAGAGAAGAAAGTGTAGAGTTGATAGTATGGGAATATTTTCCTTAGAGTCAAACCACTTTAAGATTGTATTCTGGACCTTCCAAATATTAGCTGTGTGATTTGGGACAAGTTACTTACTCCTTCTAAGCCTCTTTTTCCTATCTGTTAAGGAGATCACAACAGTAGGAATTATTAGATGAGATAATCCATACCATTAGCTTAGTGCCTAATGAATTGTAAGCCTTTAACAAACATTAACTTTATTACTAATTACTTGTTATTTAGATCTCTTAATCGACTTTGTGTGGTAAACACTAATATGATCCTTATTTTATGGGTATGAAACTGGTATTTACCCAGGTTACCTTACCAGAAATCTCACAGAAAACATTGGTTAAGCTAGATTTGCCCTCATGTTTGTGAACACCAGAGCTATTAACCAAAAGGCAGTACTGCCTCAGTTACAAACTGCCAGGAAGCTGAAATGTGCCTGTTTCCCTTTAAGAGATTCTTCTCCTTGGTTACAAATTGGAATCACCTGGAAAAAATCCGAGCCGAACAGTGATTGCCTCTCAGGGGTAGAGATGGGTGTTTACTGAAAAGATGCATGAGAGAATTTGCTCCATCTTGATATGACTTTGGCATTATACAGGTTTATACGTTTGTCAAAACTCATCAAATTGCACACTTACAATTTGTGTATTTCGCTGTGTGTAAGAGTTACCTAGTAAAAGAAACTTTAAACAAACATTGAAGTCTAGTTAATGACATGCCTTCAGAAGTATTTAAGGGTGAAATGTACTGATGTTTTGAAATGTATCAAAAATAAGGTGGATAGAGGGAGGAATAAAAGGGATAAATGATAAAGCAAATAGAGCACATTAATTATAGAATCTAGGTGACAAAGACTTCACTATATGTTTGAAAATGTTCATTGAAAAACGTTGGAAAAAGAAATTTGAATCACCTTTTTATAAATACTGATGTCTGGGGTCCCCTTATAGTTTCAGAAATGATTAGTCTGCAGTGGGACACAGGCGTGGGTTTTTCAAAAAGCTCCCTCAATGATTCTAATGCATAGACAAGGTTGAAAAGGATTACTAGGGTAAGCCTGATTTTGGTCTGTGAACTTCCTAACCAGTTATGTACCTTAGGTCTTCACAACAAACACTTGGCTCTCAAAGCCAGTTCATGCTAAGTAACTCTAGGTTCCAAACTAAAAGTGTCCTGACAGACTGTTTATGAAACTCTAATGAAAGATATGTACAGGACTCCACTCACACCCTAAAGAAAGAATTATCCAGCTCAAAATGTCAGTAGTGCCAAGGTTGAGAAATCCTGCTATAGACCAGTGCCTCTCAAACTTGTGTACCTGTGAGTCACATAGGAATTTTGTTAAAATGGAGACTCTGATTCAGGAAGTGTGAGGTGAGGTGAGATTATGCATTTCTGACAAGCCCCTAAGTGTTGCCCATGCTGCTAATCTATAGCTCACACATTGAATAACTAGGGCCTATATTCTCTATCTTTTCACAAAATTCTGCCTCTCTAGAATTTACCCTGGGATTGACTGTTCTGAGAAAACTAGTAAGGAGTCAATGGCAGAAAATAGATTAATGTGTTTCTTGGAATTAGTGTGTCCATTAAAGTCTGAAACAGAAGGCTAACCTGGATGAGAATTTCAGGAACTATGCATAATTGAAAAGAGAGATGCACTTTTTCTGGGGTACCCGTTGGAGGATAGGGTAGCATTTTAAAACAGAGTTTTCCACAAAAGCCAGGTATATCAGACTGGGTTTATGGAAGCATTCTTATTCATTTTCCTGTTTCTGGTTCCCAGAAAAGCACCTGACTCAAAATAGATGCCCAAATCATATTTGTTGAACTGATTGACAAATTACCCATTGCTCTGTACATAACTGCTAAAAAAGCAGAACTAAGGTATCTGCTAAGACAGTACACTGTCAGGGATCCCTGTAAGGCTGGGAAATGATGCGTCTCAGCAACTTTTCAGTTGAATGGGTAGCTCTAAAATGAATGCATCCTTTGGGAATGCACACTTCTACAAAACCCATGGAGAGCAGTAGGATTAATTAAAATATCAGTGTGTTCTCATTCTTGTTGTGAGTTAGAATCACATAGCACAGGGTGAGTGGGGGGGTGCAGGGTATTGGGCACTTGACCTGTCCCTTTTCATTTGTCAGAAAGGAAACTTTGTGGTAAGTATTGAAAACCCAGGCTCTGGAAAAGGAATAGAACTGGACAAAAAGAACATCATCCAATAATGCTGGTGTTGTCTGCTGTCAATGTCCCCTTATTTTCTACCTTTGACTCATGGAAATGTGTGCTGATAGATGATGTGATTTAATGATAGCCAGCCATAGGGCCTTCCATACTCCCCCATGTGCCATGTCATGGCCCTGCCAAGAAACCTGAAATCTCCTCTTTTGGGACAATTCCCTTAGTTAATGCAGGTTTTCTATTAAAATGTATAGATTTGGGGCTGGAATTCAGTGGTAGAGCACATGCTTAGCATGCATGAGGCTGTGGGCTCAATACTGAGCACCCAAATAAATTAATTATATAGGCTACTAAATACAGAGAAAACAGATAGATTGGTTGCCTAAGGCTGGGAGGATTGGAGAAAATGGGGAGTAACTCCTAAGAGGTAGGAGGTTTCTTTTTGGAGTAATGAACCTGACCTAAAATTAGTTGTGCTGATAGGGATACAACTCTATGAATATACTAAAACTCATTAAAGCATACTCTTTAAATAAGTGAATTATATAGATATGAAATATACTCAATAAACTGTTATAAAATATATAAATATATAGGTCAAATTAGGGGTACATATAAACTTAGTTCTGGAGTCACACATGTTAGAGGGAAAAGGGATGATTCCACCAAGAGGGAGGGAAACTTTGGAACAAAACAAGCAAAGCAGGAATTAGGATTCATCCTAAATTTTTCAACTCTCCATAAACCCCTTTCTACTCTTCCAAATCCAATTGCAAATAATCTCAACTGTTATCAAATTGTACACCATTAGATTTTTTTGCTTGGAAAAACAGGAAATGCTTGAATACCATGAATAAAGAAATCCAAGTCCCTTAAGATAAAATAATCATGACATCATTAATAAAGCATAGGATCTGACACTACCCCAGGGTTCTGGAAGCTCTTTAAATTAGATCAGGCATCTTAGACCACTGGTGCTTACTATAGAGAGCTGCAGAACTTGAGGCCTGAGAAAATTGGATTTTTTTAACTGAAATGGAGCCTATGGTTTTGGAAGAGGTGGTATTAAAACCACAATTCTCTCATATGCCCTGTGGCCAAAGGCTCCAAAGCCACAGAGGGAGAATCCTGTCTCTCCACATGTGGCTTTCAATGAACCCACTGTAATTCCAAGTTGGTATGGAGTATAAATAGCAGGGCCAGGGTCACTTTAATAAACTGTTTAAAGAAATGGCAGGGACTAGGACCCAGCATCTCAGTTTCTAGGCCTGAGCTCATGCTAGTTGAATACCCAAGAAATATGGTTTCAAAGATGGTAGAAAATTTTCCACCCTCCAACTTGTGACTCAAAATGCCTTGGGAAGAAAAATAGCAAAATTAGGCATTATATAAAGGCTCTAAGGTATAGGTCATGATAGTTTAATTAATTCGGGAAAATGAAGACCCCCAACTGGGGGAAGGGGACACAAAATAGGTTGGGGGGTTAACAATGACTTTGTATTTTGCTCCATTTTGCTCTAGGCTTCCTGTTTGTGCCTGTGTCCAGAAATTCCTGGACTTGGAAATATAAATTAAGATAGGGCTATTACGAGGGCTCAAAATTATGACATCAGCTCCAAAGAACCACTGCGTGCTCTATCATAGGGCACATTATTCACAACCTGTCACTCCCTTAGGTCCTCCTAATGCTCGAGAAACCCAGAACAAAGCAAAGACTATAGGAAGACAAAGGGAGTAGGCATTATTAAATATGTGTTTCACAGCAAAGCATTATCTCTATTGGATGCCAATTGGGGGTAGTATTTGGCCAAATGCATTTGGCCAGTGACTGACCCTGGATACAATAAAACCCCAATGTTCAACAAAATATTGTGAAAATTCCTCTGATTGAGCTCATCTATTTTTTCAGAGGACCATGGGTTATTTTCAAGGCATAATGACATCCTGAAATGCTCCCTTTCCTGCTAAGAAGAGATTTTATCATCTCTCCAGATTTCACACCAGGGTCAGTCTCACTTGGCTCCATTTCCTTGTGTCTGCAGACTTCAAATAATCAGGGAACATCTTGTCAGGAAAAGGCCAGATGGGCAGACAGGGAAGTGATCCAGCCCCTGAGGAAATAAAGTGTTCAGCCTATCTGCTTCCCCACGGCACTGGCAAGTGAGGAGCCAGAGATACAAAAAGGGGTACCTCCAACTTAATTCAGAGCTGCAGAAACCTGGGGCCAGATGAGCATTTTTGGAATTTTGGGAGCAGAAAATTCAAAGTTCCATGTTGTAAGCTCACATGATGCAATCTAATACCACCCTCTCTATGCTCTGAAGATGAACTAAGTCCTCTCCTTGAACTGAACTCTCAGAGCCACAGAACCTCACAAGGGAATTTCCCTCCCCATACCTTCTGCAAATGGGAGGTAAAGTGAAATACTGAAGACATAGGCATGGCTAGTGATACATGATCTAACTAAATGTTCAAAATGAGGGGCATTCTCACTGCTTTTACATTTGATTCCTAAGAGATACTTTTCTCTGGAGATTATGTGGTAAATAGACTTTAGACTAAAACATTCCAGAGTCGTGTGTGCATCCCCAGCAGGTAGAACATGTGGTAGCATTGAATGTTTCCTTAAAGAATAGGCCTGACATCTGGCATTAAACTCTCCCTATCCCTTTGTAATATTGGAACACTGAGGTCTCTATTTCTTTTTCTTAGTTGTAGATGGACACAATACCTTCATTTTACTTATTGATTTTTATGTGATGTTGAGGATCAAACCCAGTGCCACACATGTGCTAGGCAAGCACTTCACCACTGAATCACAACCCCAGCCCCTGAGGTCTCTATTGTCCTCATCATGCAGGTGCCATCCCTCCTATGACCTATGTCTGCCACCTTGATTGACTATGCCCTGGGATCCTGGATAATATCTAGATAGTGCAGACAAGAAAGAGGGAAGCAATATTAGCCAAGCAACCATGCATACAATTGTTCTGAGAGCTGATCCTGTGGTGAGCTCTGGTTGGCTTTCTCTTCTCAGCCTTGACCTCTTGGCCCCATGGCTTTGAACCACAGCTGTGTCTCTGGACTGATTAGCTTCTGCAGTCTTATTAGGTATCTTGATTACTGTCCCTGTTCCCTGACCCATGATCTGAAAATTAGTCCACAGATGTCAGGAGAAGAGGCTTGGCTTTTACTGTTTAATTGCTTTTGTGGTGATGAGTCAGAGTACAGTTCTGGATTGAGGAATCCCAAACCAACTAATTTAGAAAAAGAACAGTCAGAAAGCAAGGCCAGTTTGCCAAAGCCTACAGTGGATATACACAGACCAGGATCTGAGAATAATAAAACAGAGACAACACACAGGCATTAAGTTTGGAGGCATGGATAGGTTATGAAGATTCATATCATGATGTTGTGCTAATTATGTTTTCAACTAATAATTCTCAACCAGGAGCAATTTTGCCCACCAGACAACATATAACACATCCACAGACATTTTTGATTGTTATATCTGTGAGGGTGCTATTGGTACCTAGAAGGCCTGGCCTGGCACCTAGAGGGTATGTTAAACATAACAGCAGGATAACTCCCCACGGCAAATAATTATCTGACCTAAAATGCCAGTAATGCCAAGGTTGGCAAATTCTCTATTAAACAAAGAAGGAAGATACAAATTACAGATCACAAGAAAAAGAAAAGACTGGAAAATCACACACCACAGTAATAATGGATATGCCTAAGTGGCAGATTTATGCATTTTTTCTTTTTCTCTGGCTTACTAACTTTCTAATATAACTATTTTACCTTTAAATGTAAAATGGTAATTATTTAAGTAATATTTGAACAGATGCCACTTGCAAATATTACAGTGTTAGATGAACGCTGCTTCTTCCACCTCAGTCTCCTTCCCAGAGGAGATGAGGAAGTCTACAGATACATCCAAGTTTTGTGGATGTGGTCTTTAAAAGCTTTACCTATGCATTTATATATATTATGTACATCTATAGAAAATGTTTACCAGTACATCTCTTTTAACAGCTTCGAAATACTCTGTAGTTTATCTGTTTTTCTATTGCTGAACATTTAAGTTGCTTCCACTGTGAGGCTATTACAACAAATGCTGCATTGTGGATGTGGCCTTTAAGAGGTTTATCCATGCATTTGCACGTATATTATGTGCAGCTTTAGAAAATATGTACAAGCACATCCTTTTTAACAGCTGCATGGTACGTGCCTCCTTGACCATGCTTGCAAAAGCCATCCTGAAGTGGATGTGGGAATGTAAAACTGCTGGGCTATGGAAAATGCGTATTTAAAATTTTATCAGCTACTACCAATTGCCTTTCAAAGCACACACAAATTTAATTTCCTGACACCCCAACCAACATTGATACTTATCTGTGTTTTTTTTTAACATTTGCCAATTGGGTAGAATTAAATAGCACCTTGTTTTTGTTTTAGTTAGCATCTCCTATGTTACTGATGAGATTGAGCACCTCTTCATGTATTTGTGGAACCTATAATATGGCCTCTTCTGTGAAAAGTGGTGTTCACATCCCTTGCTCATATTTGTATTGTGATTACCTTTCCCATATTTTTAAGAACAAAAAAGAGCAGAATCAGGTCTGTATCAAAACAGAAGTGAGCCTACTCATCTTCTTGCCTGTCCTCCCTAGACAGAGCTTGAGTCCCACTCAGAACAAAAAGACCCTTTCTTGCCATTTCTTAGAATCCAAGGAAATAACTACATTAGGAAACAAATTAGCCAGGCCCATTCCCACCACTGCTCCATGTTTCTCTGGACTGTGAGCCTTTACTATGCCAACATCTTGACACTGAGCAGCCAGCAGGTACTGCCAGTCAGATTCGCTTCAGTTACATACAAATCTGATATGTGGTAAAGCATAAAGGACCATGAAAGGCAGCGTGTGAACTGGATGGTATCTGCAGCCCATGCAAATGGCAATTAGTACCATTAAATTTCACTTAATCTTCATTAAGAACATCTGTTGTCTAGCCCACATGAGAAAGTCAAACATGGGGTGGGTGATTGTAACCACTGCAAGAAGTAGTTTTATCAACTAGTTTTTTACCATCTTGAGCATTAACTGAGAGATGTGGCAAGGAAAATTTATAATATGTGATACATAGTGACTAAAGTATAAAACTACATGGAAAGCTTCTTTAAGATTTTCAGCACTATTTGAAACTTGGGGACATGTGGGCTATGCCCCTTTGTGGTGAAGAAGATGATAAATTTTGTTGTGAGTTTCAGTTTCAGAAGAAAGGATTGCAAAAACTCAACCAAAATTTGGCCGGTTTGGATATGGCAAAATTGGGCCATACCAAATCTAGCCTTTCTGGTCCCCTATAGTCTTTTTGATTATCTCATTCCATACACCCTCCTGCCCTCTTCCTTTGGGGACATGTTTTCTGCTGGAGGACTATAGATTTAAATCATTTCAATTTCAGCAGACCATTGCTTGTCTGCCACCTTTCCTCTTGCAGAAGGAAGACATCTTCTGCCTGATCACCCTTGTGTTCCCTGGTGGAACGAACAGCCTAAAAAGCATTTACATCACTTCCAGAAGGGATGTCAGGGGAAGGACAGGGATTTCTGCACGTTACCCTAAGTGTAAGCTGGTTAGGCTTTACTTGATCATCAACTACTGCAGTGATGGTCTTTCTTTCTGAGGGAGGGGTTGGGCGGTGACTAGATAGGTAAATAAGTAGTATAAATTTATGTTATTTTGTTATACGTACCAAGCATCTCACTTTGGTAGCCTTACCACAGTTGTAATTCTAACATTTACTTGGGCGACTCTTTGCCAGGCTACAGCAATATGGGAGCTTGTCGTTGTTGTTTACTGAATCCCCAGCATTTAGCAAAAGTCTCTGCCACATGTTAACTGTTAAATAGCATTTGTTGAATAAATAAATAAACAAGTGGCTGTGACTCTGATGTTCTTAGAATAGAGGAATGCCAGAGCTCCAGGCAGGTGGATGGGGAAAGGCATTTGCAAGGGTTAGGATATCTCACCCTTCCTCTCACCACACAGAAATATCTCACTCTGACTCCACAGTCCACTTTTGAATAAAGCTGTTCAAGTCACAGGCATCTCTTGAATCTGCCAATAGGATCTTTACCTGGGAAGGTTGGGAATGACTGAGGATGAAGCCTCCTTTGATAATTTACTATTTTCTAATAATCTCAGTAATCTCAAAGCTACTGTCTTCTTCAGGGCAGATGCCCATTAGCAAGCATAGGCCCATGTTCTTTATGGAAGACTAGAGAGAAAACTCTGCCAGTAGGTTGTAAAGCTGAGATGGCAGGGAAACTGAATGACTTGGGGACTGAATTTCTATGAAATTAAAAACAAAGATATACTGGTGTTTTTCTTGTATTGAATTGCTCCAAGAATCTGCCAGTATATCTCTCTTCTACCTGTCAAAAATAATTGATATGGAAGGAGGAGAGGATGAAATATTTCACAAAGATGCTGAAAATGAAATAAAGATAGTATTTTGAAGAAACTTTAACTCAGGCTTTAATTCAAGAGAATATTTATGAACTGAAGCAATGGTTCTTTCTCTACCTCTTTTAATTATTCCTTTTCACCTCTTTTCCCATCCTTGCTTCTTTTCCACAGTTCTCTGGATTCTTGTCTATTGCCCTGAATTCTTACAAGACCTTGTACCTCTGTCCATCAACACAAAAATGAGATTCTAACTGAATCACTAGCCACTCCCATATGACTCAGGATTCTCATGCAGAAATGAGGAGCAAGCTGAAACCTTGAATGCTTTAACTACCTCAGCTCCACAGTTATTACTAATTGGAATAGTTCTTATTCATAAAACCAAACCCAGAGATTTCCAATGCAATAATTACTAATCCCATAGACTCAGGAGCTAGATAAAGCAGTTGTCTTGGGTATCACTAATTTCATCTTCATTCTTATGTTTGCCATCATTCACTGAGGGACAAGAACGAGTCAACTATGATAAGAGCATGACCTGGATTAGTGCTGTATATTGTTGTTGTAAATGAAATATATAGATGATCTAAAGGCAATTATAGAGGAAATAAGCAAAAATGAGACTTTGATGAAAAATAACTTGGTAATTAGCTTAGTTGTGTATTGGGGATTAGTTTATTTCTCGTGTTTTACAAGGAGATAGTTCCCAATGGGCCCAAAGTATTGGATTTATAATAACAGTTTAAGAGCTTACTGGAATTAATAAAATAAAACTTCAGAATGTGCTGAAATGAAAGTAAGAGTCCCTGGCTATTTAAAGACGCTAACAATTTCTCCTCTTAGAAACATGAAACTTTTTAGGGCCAAAGAATAAACTTTATGGGCTCATCCAATCTCAGCTCCCATGCAAAAGAACTCTCCTTAAAGTAATCCTTTAAACTTTGAACATCTTCAAAGACAGAATGCTTATTGCTCTTTATCATCGTTTAAAAAACATTCATAGTATATTAGCCAATTATCATTTTTAGGTGATTCTAGCAATGCAAGTGTATATAGAGAATATGTGAAAGTTCTCTTTTCTGCCTTTCCCCATTCTCCCTTTCTCTTTCCAGAGATAGCCACTATTAACTGTCTAATGTGTAGCCTTAAAGCCCTTTTCTTTACATTTACATCACTGGTTCTCAATAAGATCAGTTTTGCCCCCCAGGGGTCATTTGGCTATATCTGGAAACATTTTTGGTTGTCACAGCTGGGGGTAGGATGCTACTGGCACCTAGTGGGTAAAAGCAAGGGATGCTGCTAAACATCTTACAATTATCAGGGTAGCTCCTCACAAAAATGAATTATTTTGCTCTAAATGTCAATAGCATCAAGGTTGAGAAATCCTAATTTACACATGGTTATAGAGATTTATCTTTTATTTTTAATAAATAAAATCTCATGATCTTCATATTTCTGTGGTGTCCTTTGGCACTATTCAGAGTTCTTTCTATATGGGTGCACATATTTCTATTGCATTCATTTTAACAGCCAAACAGTATTCTAGAGTATGGATATACTGTAGTTTGTTATATAATCTCTTATTGGTGGACGGTTCCATTTTTTGCAATTACAATCAATACTATATTAAGCATTTTGGTACAGATATTATATGTTACATCCCTAGAAGAGGAGTAACTATATCAAAAGTCATATATTTTATTTGACATGATTCTGCCAAATTTCCCTTCCCAAAGACTTTATAAATGCATTCTTCCATTCATAGTGATTAATAGTGCTGTTCTCTTCTACCTTTTGTGGTACTATTTATCCATCATTTAAATTTTTATCAGTCTGGGGGGCAGGCAATATAGATACAATTAGTGCTTTCATTTGCATTGCCCTGATACTATCAAGATTGAAGACACTTATTTCCAACCATTTAAAATTAATTAATTACATAATTGCCTATTTATTTATTTTGCACATTTTCTACTGGATTTTAAAAATATATTTTAGAGGTAATTCTTTGTTGAATACATTGCAAATATTCCCTCATACAAATTGTATTTTACATTTATTTACATCTTTTTGTACATAAATTTTAATTTGTGCATAATCAAATTCGTTGTTCCTTTGTTTTATGGCTTCTATGGTTTGAGTCTTGCTGAAGAAGGACTTCCTTACCCAAAAATGATTAAATAAATTCTATGTTTTCTTCAAATACTTATTTTCCTTTTGTGTTCATCTCTTTTTGCAGTGTTTGGCATGAGCTTTGGAAGGTCTACTTTTTTTCCAAATACATAGGCAATATCTAAATCCAATTTATAAAATGATTCTTTCTCTAGTCATGTCACCTTGATCATATATACACTAAATTTTCCCATATCCATGCTGTTCTGTTTTTCGACTCTCTATTCATCCATAATTTCTATGCCATGGACTTATTTCTGCCTGTTCCTGGCCTCGTAGCCATCTTATTTTAAGTACTATAGTTTAATTTGACATTTGGTATCATAAGTCCTCACTTGTGAATTTTTTCAAAATACATTTGTTATTACTACACATTTTCTCCTCTATATAAACTTTAGGATCAGTTGTCAATTTTTACAAAAGTTCTGTTGAGATTTTTATTTGGACTATTTTGAATTTTATAGGGAGAAATAACATCTTCAAAATATTTCTAAAATTCAAACATTTTCATTTTCTTCAGTAAAGATGTTTATATATTTTCACCAAATGGATCTAATGCATTTATTGTGGATTTATTAATAGGTTTTTATAATTTTGCTTGCTATTATGAGTGTGGTATTTTCCATAACCATTTTATAGTTTACTATTGCTGGCATATAGGCAAACTAATGCCTCTGTATGTTGATCTTATATGTGGTCACCTTGAACTATTTTATTGGACCAATTTTTATTTAACTAATTTTCTGGGATATTATGAGTAGATAATATGAAAACAGTGATACTTTTTCTTGTTTTATACCTCATTTTTTGTTCCTTTTCAAGATAATTACTTTGTAAGACTACATGTTTAAAAGTTCCCTCTTATGTTGAATCAAAATATGTTATGGAAATTCTGTCTAATAATTCTAATTCAGCTTTCTACAGATAAACAAAATAAGGCAAATCCTTGTTATATAGTATAGCACTTCAAATATTTGAATATGGTTATCATGGTCAAACCCCCATCTTCTGTTTTCCAGGATAAGCCACTCTATTATTTTAAATCTGTGGTGTGACTTCTGTATTCTTTCCCACTCTTGTCATCTTTCCCTAAATGAACTCATTTTGTCAATGTCTCTCTTAAAACAAAGTGTCCAGCGTAGAAGAAATTTCAGATATTGTCTGAGCATTGCAGAATATAGAGAAATTAATTTCATTAATATACACATAATACTCCTACCCAGGTAAGTCTAAGATGGCAATGTTTGAGCTAAGTTGTTTAAAATATGATTTTTGCTCTGGAATCTTTTGTAAGTGAAATCTTAACCAGAACTACAATTTTAAAAATGTTTAAAAGTAAAATATGTCCCTTGAAATGAAAGGATGAGAGATTACAGAACCTTTATCATCTTGACTTTTGTCTTCTCGCACAAGGTAGCCCCAAAGGAATCCTAAGGATCAGAAAACAATTTGAAAACCACTGAGTCCAACTTTTTCAGAGGAGAGTGTGACCCAGAGAGGAGAAATGACATACCAATGTTATACAGTTACTTAGTGAAATAGATAGAACTAAACTTGAGCTTCCTTACTCCCATTTCAGAGATATTTTCACTGCATTGTGGTATTCCTCACTATTAATGCCCCACTTAAATGATCCTTATTAACCTTGAGATCAACAAAATCCTAGGGCTTCAGTTAATATAATCTTTGCTCCATCTTATACAGTTGAATTTTGAAAATGTAAATGTGCAATCTTGTATTTATTAAATATATTAAATATAATCTCTCCAAGAATTCCAAGAGACATTAAAAATGTTTTACTTTGGCTCTTCAGTCCTGCCTTTTAAAAACTTTCTGAATTTAATTCTGTCATCCACTATCAATCTTTTGATTTTTATTCTTTTTGGTAGGGCTGTGCAATTAAAGTTGTTCAATTTGCCAAGCCTCAGACTCAGTTTATGTCATTTATTTTTCTTTACCTGGAGAATTCTTAATTATTAAAACCATTTCAAATGTCACTTCCTTTGTGGAATATTCCTAAGCCATCAGTTCCCATCCTTGAAGCAGAACAGATACATCCCATTTTTGTATTATAACAGAATTATAATACTTAATACTTCCTCTACTATGTGGTGAATTTCTTTATGCATTCTCTGCATCTTGAGGCCCTGAGCATGGGATGGTAGGTGGACTATTGAGAAAAGCTGTGTGGATGGGTAGGAAGTGAGAGGCAGACTGCTTTAAGGGGTTAATGACTTCTGCCATAGACTCTGGAGGAGGTATTTTGCCAACCCTGACTTTGAGCATAGTCAGTACTCAAACTATATTTCTCAATGGACTTGCACCCACTCCCAGATGTCTAGTAATTTTATCAAAATAAAAGTTAGCTGGATATGGCTTGTGTCAACCCTTCTTTATGTCCACTGATTGTAATTTCTCTAGAGTGCTCAACTACATTCTAATAATAATTTTTAGTTTTTGTCTGAGAATCATTACAACCTAATTATTGGTTTATATTTTCTGAGATATACTTCTTCCCCTTTGCAAAAATTTAGGACAACATTTCCTTGTCTTTAACCTTCTGGCACCTCTTCCATTTTCCAAGAACTTTCCAGGTGGTGGTGACTCATTTGGAGAAAATGGTTTCTTTCACTCGGACCTTTCAACAGCATTGTTTGTAATGGTCAGAGGCCATAACTAGGAGAGCTGTTTCTTGGAAAAAGTATATTTGAATTGGGCAAATCAGAGGCTGAAGTCAGGATGGCCAATAAATGTGTTATTGACAGAGGCCTGGCCTAGAAAGAGAGCCAAGTTAGAAAGGCAGTTTTCTCTGAACCATGGTCCAACAAGCATTTAGGATGGCCCTCCCTGTCCTTCCCTTCCCCTTCTCTTGGCTCCATGTTCTCCTCTTAGCTGTACTTTGTCTCCTCTGAGCTGAATTTGGATGACTAAAGTGTAGCCTCAGCACAAAAATGAACAGAAGAACGCACATCTGCCCTTGAATTCCCAATTAAGGCCTAGGTCAGTAACTGTTAGTGACAGATAATGAGCAAAACAGAAAACAATTTCAAAAAATTAAAGATATCAGATTAATAATTGGTTCACTTCTGGTTAATGTGCTTAAAAAAGAGAAGACATAAGGAATTACAGATACTTAAAACCAATAAAGTGGTCGTTCTTTCAATTCTAAAAGAAACAGATTTATTAATGCATTTTAATTATACAGAATAGTGGGTTTTGTTGTTTGTAAAGTCATTATGTGTAAATAACATATTTTGATCATATCCATCCCCCACTACTTCCCTTATTCTCCTGATAAGCAACAAGTGTGTTGTGGGTCTTATGTATGCCCAGTCTTGTGTTAGACACTAGGAAGGATGCAGAGACATGATCCTAAAAATGTTGCAATAATTAAAATTTTTTCTGTCTTAATAAGAGAATGAAAAACATAGGTTCAGTTTTGTAAGCCTGTTTTTAACAAGATTTGGAACAAAATTTAAGTGAATTTTTTAAAAGGCTAGCCTCCAATGACCGGAAAATGAAATTCATCCAAACGCTGTTCCAAATATGTGTTAGTTAAGTGACCCTTGACCTACTGTAAATGTGAAGAAAATGAGATTGAAAAGACTGCAGCTTGTCTCCCCACCAAGTCCTGTGGATTGCTTTGTAAAGGTTGCTGGGACTGGGAAATCTCATCATGTGGGTTCAATACCAGTGAGGTCCCTGTCCCTTCAATGTGGAAGCTACCACTTATTTAAGAGATACAGAGGAAAAGGGACCTTTGACTTTCCAAAGGTTTGTGTATCCCATTGAAAGCTAGAATCTTGATCCCAGCAGCCCATGCAATGGGTGAATGTAAACAGGGGATGCTTTGCTCTAAGTGGAAAGGTTTGAGTTGAGTTGCTTCCAGGCGATCACACTGGTTGCCATTTTATACAGTCTATTTCTGTCTTCCTGTACACATCCCTCAATTTGCATTCCTGCTGAAACTTGCCACTAGTCCTGCCTGTGTGGGAGGTGGAATGGATATGGAGTGTAAAAAGAAAGGCCTTTTTGTGTGTTGGGGGTTAGAATCCAGAACTTTCACTAGCTATTCCTCCTATATACCTTCAGAGAAGCATTTTGTCCCCTGGTCTCTTTGAGGGTTGTTACAGAAACTTTCTTTTAGCCCAGATATCAGCCTTAGTTCATTATGTATTTGACTTTTGGTTGAGCTTAAACTAATTTGTCTCATTATAAAAAGTGATTGGCTTAATGGGAAGACGACCTCAAGGGAGGGAGAAACAAAACTTTAAAAATAGTTTATATGCATAGGGTGATTTGAAGGAACCATCATAGATCTTTGATATCTTTAATCAGATTTTAAGGGATATGAGATGTCTGCTATTAAAGCTTTAATACTTCAGATACAGTTCTGGTCCTCTCTAGGCATTTACATCCTTCTCAGGGTTGGGGCAATACCTAGAGAGGACCATAACTGAACACAATATGAATTAGCATTTCAAAGATTTGCAGTTGACTCGACCTTTCCCAGAAACCAGTTGTTGTTCATTGCCAATATGTCAGACCTGGACTTTCCCCTATTCCTAAGGAAAACAAATTTAATTGTGTAAGTACACAATCTTAACAGGCTTAGAAAGCAATTGGTATGAGTCAAAAATTGGAACAGCTGAGCAGTTTAGATAATTGTATAAACAAGGTCCAAAAGTTAATTTTTTGGAACATTAAATGTAGGTTAGATGCAAAAAGAGAATTAAATTGTGACAGAAGCAACTCAAATGAGAAATTTCCATGAGACAAAGAGATCTTTGAGGATAAGCCATGTCTTATTCTTTCCTGAACCCCAAATAGTTGCCATGGTGGGTGAATTATCATAGGACTAAATGAAATTTATTCAATAAGTGGATGATCTGAGAAAAAAGTTCTTGACTAGAATATGGGGATTCTGGAGTACATTAATAATTCTGGGAGATCCTTTTTCATAGAGATTTTGTAAAATAATAATAATAATAAAGATAGTTACTACTATGTCCAAAATGTGGAAGTCAGGTGCTTCATAGGGACAGAGAAAAATAAAGTGGATTTATTTTTGTCTTTTGTTTTTTACCTTTTGCCAAACAAGGATTCATTTTTCCAGCTTTTATTGGTTTCACATTATTTGCCTTCACTTCTCCTCAGATTGCATATTCTTTGCAAAGTAATTACAACAATTTGTATTCATATAGCTTTGAAGATTTTCAAGACACTTTTCATATGCATGATCTTTTTCTGTTCTAAATTGAAAAAAACACTGTAAGGAAGTCAAAGTAGTATTTACTCCATTTTTCAAATGAGGAATCTGAGATATAGACCATTTAAGTGACTTGTCCATGATCAATGCTGAAGTGTGTAACTGAACTAAGACTAGAAGCCTGCCCCTTTCCTCAAAACCACCCAAACCTCAAAATTGAGGAATGAAAGTTTTTTAGGAAAACAACAGTTAATTCTATTGCTTTCATGGTCATATTTTTGTTGCTGTTTCAAATTCCTTCTTCATGCTCTCTTTCTTCTAGGCTGACACTTGAGAAATGGCCAAACCAGACATTATCTCAACAGTGGTGGAAGGGTCTCAATTTATTCTCAGATTTCTTCTGTGAATATGAAATTGATGCTTAACTGACTCTAAAACACCACTGTGTAGGATACCTTTCTATCTCTGCTCAAGATAACTGACACAGAAGTCTTCTAAAATGTGCAATCCCAGAATGCATCTCTCTCTCTCTCTCTCTCTCTCTCTCTCTCTCTCTCTCTCTCTCTC
>JAJEJO010053263.1:151812-217903 GCA_020662805.1 Glaucomys volans | reverse complement strand
CTCTCTCTCTCTCTCTCTCTCTCTCTCTCTCTCTCTCTCTCTCTCTCGTAGTTTTTTTTGACAGTCACAGCAGGAAAACCTCTGGTACTAGTTGATAGTTCATTGAGTCATTTCTTTCCTGGTGCTGGCACCTTCCTCACAAATTCAAGAGGCAGCAGGTCCAATGAAATTACCAGCCCAAACCCTATTTGGTGTCCCAGAATGGAATGAGTAAGGCAGTATTGTAGTGAAATCATGGATGAAGTTGGACCTCAGAGCCCGGGAAGGATGCCAGGCCTAGAAGAGCTTTCAAAAACCAGAGGTCTAGGCAGACTGTGAGTCATTAACCAGACCAGCAGTTAGGAAGTAGGAAATAAGGTTCTATTGGGGTTAAAGGAAGGTCAAGGGTCTAAAAGTACATAGCAATGGACAATAGTAACATCAGTACCCTGGAGAATGAGATAAATTCTGTCTTAGCCTAGAAGTCTACTGAGATCTAGCTGATTCTAGGAGTGGAAGCCTGGGACCCACAGTTGGAGGAAGGAAATGATCTGTAGAGGTGGGGAGTAGAGAATGTGGTGGCCAGAGGTCAGGTAATATCATGATCATCACCAAATGCCCTAGAACAGGGCTTCTCAACTATGATATTATTAATATTTTTCTTCAGATTGTTCTTTGTTGTAGGGGGCCACATTAGCTGTCAGGTAGCACTCGCCCCTATGTTGTCACAACAACAAAATTTCTCTAGCTATTGTCCAATGTCCCCTGAAAGGGGGTTGTTGTAGGGAAGCAAAATGGTCCTTGGTTGAGAACCACTGCTCTAGAAGCTGTGAATTGTGAAAGCTTATTGGTCTTGAGCCTTCTGGAATGTATTAATATCTATATTATCTTCCAAGCCAGGAGTCTAAGGTAGCAGGTATAGGCATCTGCAATATCATCCTTCCCAAATGTTCTTTCACATCTGGTGCCTGGCTCATCACTTCTATTAGGCACTATTGCAGTTCCTAAAAATATTGAACTCAGAATTTTCCCCAAATCCCACCTAAGTGCAAACTCCAGGATGGATCTGCTCATGCTTTTCATTTTTGAATACTCAATAGATGGTTTAAATGCAAATTGAAACAAAAGTGAAAATACTTTTTACTTTTGCAGTTGAATTCCAAAATACATATTGTTTTTATTTTCTTATTGCTTATCTTGAGCTTGTTATTTCTTTTCTTTAAATTTTTTATTTTTTTATTTTTTTTATTTTTTTTTTTTTTTTTGCGGTGCTGGGGATTGAACCCAGGGCTGAGGTAAGCACTCTACCAACTGAGCTATATCCCCAGCCCCTTGTTATTTCTTTATTTCTATTTCTGCCTCTATTTTCATTCAACAGTATCTTTTTTTGCACTGAAAGTATATAGTTGATGAAATTGGATATCAAGAGGCCAGGAAAGGAGAAGAGGGAGAGAGGATAGGAAAACTTAACCAAGGCAGTTTAGCAAAAACTGGAGCTAAGAACCTCTGCTTTGAAAAATAGTATGAAGAATATTTACCTTATCTTGCAACTTTGCCTGTTCCCTCACAACCCAGCACAATGACCTTTTCCTAATAATATAAGGAAGACGTCTAAGTACTTATTGACCTTACATGTATTTTCTTGTCTATCAGAAAAAGCAGGAGTCCTTTGGCCTGTTAGAATAACTTTGTGAACTGAAACATGATACAGAGGAGACAATACAATACACTGGAAATGGTCCTAGGACTATGAATCCAAACCCAAGGTCTATTCTCTGTTCTTCTGATAGACATCTGATCTTGAAAATCATCTAACCTTGACTGAACCTCAGTTTCCTTATCTCTAAAATAGATCTACCTGTTAGCCTACATGATAACTATATGGTTCAGATGAGACAATAAGGTAAAATAGCATGAAATGTATAAATTGTTTTACAAATGCAAAAGTATGTTATTATTGTTCTTAATTGTTTTTCTTACCTCTTCTATTCTGGGCTATAACAATAGTCCCTTCTTCTTGCCTAAAGTAGCACATGTATTCCTTAGGACTTCCCCTCAGATATACTCTCCACTTTCTACTCTATTCCACCTTGCTCTGTGCCCTTGGAAGCTGACCCATATCAATGGCTCCCTTGTCTTCTAGATTTCAGTTGTGTTTGGCTATGTAAAGTACTGACAGGGAGGAGAAAAGTGGGATTAGGGTATTTCCTGGCACCCTGCCTGAGAGATTGTTGGACATTCCTTGAATAAAAGTCACAGGTTCTACCAGGGATCCCTGACTATATAATTGCCTCTTTGCTTCCCTCAGTTCTGGTAACTTCTACTTCCCCTCTCTCATTCAGGTCTAAGACTAGTTATGGAAATCTATTCACTCTAAAAATGCCATGTGTTTTCTACTGAGACCCTGACTGAGCTACCTATCAAACCTCTTTCTTTACCTCTGCCACCTCTTTTGGCATTAAATGCTTATAAAGAAGGAGATATGATGTAGGCTTATGGCCTTTTATATTCCGTACAACCATGTTGATAATTAGCTCTAAATCACCACGTCAGAACATTTACAACAGAGTTGTATGCCCTTTACCAGTTGAGCAATCATGCTTTATTATTCTATCCCTAACTAACCATGATAGAGGCCATGACTCTTGTGCCTTCCCTCTTCTGCAAGGTTAGTATCCTTGATAAATTACAGCAACCTGGGAGGCAAGGGTCTGATGCATACTAGAGTCACTGGTTTGCTGTAAATCAGTTTGCACTCCTTTGCTTCCCTTGGACTCAGTTTGCAGAGAATGAGCTTACATCCTTTTGCTTCCCTTGGACTGGAGTCTCAGGAAGCCTGGGAAGGGGGGTACAGTTAAGCCTCTGGGATTCCATGACAGCTGCCAGCATTCTGGCCTGAGTGTTTCTGCTCATTAACTGTGTCCAACCTGGAATGTTTCATAGACTATCAGAGCTAGAAGAGACCACAGAAATCAACTAGTCCAGAGGCTATTAATTTAGGATCTATGGATGGGCTTCAGGGAAATCCTTAAACTCCCTAGATTATATGGAAAATTATTTATGTATGCACACATATGCACTTTTTCCTGTGAGAGAAGATTCATAACTTTCATTAAATTCTCAAAAGGGCTTGTGACACAAAAAGACATAAACATCAAAAGGCCCCAGACCAGCATCCTTACCTTACAGCAGAGGAAACTGAGACCCAAAGAGAAAGCAGTGAGTCAGCACCAAGATTGAACTCAGAATGTAGGTAGATATTAACTTATTTTAAAAAAAACCATTCCTTCCCCTATTGTATTCCAAAATTATACCACCACTATGCTTTGTATATAGCAGACACCAGATAACTGTTGCATGTAATAGATAACTGAAATGGGCCCTACTAGCACACTTTCTTATTTTAACTGCTCTTACTACTCAGAACCTGGAGTTGTGTGGGGCTCAGGGCCAATCATAGAGCTTAATGGTGCCAAGGGATCAGGCAGGGTTTTTCCACCCCAGTTCTCTCTGATGAATGGAGTTCTGTCTTGTCCCTGTTTCTCTGAGCCAACTTATCCCCAGGGTCCTGTGGAAGGGCAGGTGTCAGTCCTGGGCATGGACTCAGCAGTCCAAGTTCAGCGCTTTTGCAGCTGTTCTCATCCCTGAGAGGCCCCCAGTGGAAGCTGACACAGACTCTTGGAAAAATGGCAAAGGAAAACTAAGGAAAAAACACCCCTGAGCATTGAGGAGTTGCCAGGCTTCCAAGGGGGCTGGCACTGCCTAACTTGGTTATTAAATCACAACTAGCTCCTGGTAAAATAAGGTAAAAAGCCCTATTTCTTCCCATCTTCCTTGCATGCCCCCTCTTTATTGTACCAGTGGTATATTCATGCTACCCAGAGTCCTCTAGTATATTTCTTTACCCAGGTCTCTCCTATGAAGGATATAAAGGCCTTTGACATATACCTTGGGTACTCAGTATGTCAGAGTAAAATAAGCTATCTTGAGTTCTAGAATCAGTTCTGTCACTAAATAGCAATGTGACCCATACAAGTCACTTAACTTTGATGGGCCTTCCTGCTTCATTTATTAAAAATGAGGCTAATGAACCAAATCAGGTAAGACCAGAAAAATAAAAAAATAAAAAGCAATGTAAGGTTATTATCACCTGTCACCAAAGACAAATTATTATAAAAATTGAAATGGACAAATTCAAAGGCCAATATCACAAGTGAGATCTGACTGCTCACATTTCAGTGTAACTCTGGAGGAAATTCCAGAATGGGGTTAGAAAAATATTTTGGTCAGTTTTTTCATCTCTGTGACCAAAATACCTGACAAGAACAATCTTGAGGATGAAATGTTTGTTTGGAGTTCATGGTTTCAGAGTTTTTAGTCCATACATGGCTGACTTCATTGTTCTGGGTCCAAGGTGAGGCAGAACGTCATGGAGAAAGGGCCCAGCAAGGAAAGCTGCCAGCTCATAGAGAGAGGGAGGGGAAGGTGCCACTGGGAAGATGCACCCCTCCAGGGCATATCCTCAGTCACCTACCTCCTCTGGTCATGTACCACCTGTCTACAGTTATGACCCAGTGAATCCATTCAAACCAGGATGGACTGATTAGGTTATATCTCTCACAATCCAACCTTTTGACAGGAACTGTTCAGGGATACAAAGCATAAGAGAAAGTCATCATTGGTTGTGAGACTAACAAGACCAGTGGAAAGATCCATTGACAAAATCATGACCTATTCCTAATGTTTCTCATGGTACTTGATTACCCAGAGACCTATGAAAAGCATTTTTGAGGACTAGTCACACTTCATCAGGCAAGGATGGAGAGGCACCCAATTGGGTGTAGTGCTGAAGGATCAGAGGGAGACAAACTCAACATGACTTATCATAGGAATAAGTAAACTGCTGTGGGAAGTCCCAGAGAATGACAGAAATAATGTAACATAATATCAATCTTATATTTAAAAATCCTTAATGATGAATCTAAGATCTATGTTTTTAGATGCTTCTTACTTTTATAGTTACTGGAGATAATATTTAAAAATATGTCCTAAAAAAGAAGAACAGATAAACACCAAAAGTAGTAGAAGACAGGAAATAATTAAAATCAGAGCTGAAATCAATGAAATTGAAACAAAAGAAGCAATACGGAAAATTGACAAAACAAAAAGTTGGTTCTTACTGTGGTATATATACACAATGGAATATTATTAAGCCATAAAGAATAATAAAATTATGACATTTGCAGGTAAATGGACGGAATTGGAGAAGATCATTTTAAGTGAAATAAGCCAATCCCAAAAAACCAAAGGCCAAATGATCTCTCTTATAAGTGGTTGATGACACATAGCAGGGGTGGGGGGAGTTATGGGAAGAATGGAGAAGGGATGGATTGTATAGAAGAAAATGAGGGGTGGGGAGGGGAGGGGAAGGAAAGATAATAGAATGAGACAAACATCTATACCGTATGTATATGTATAAATATGCAAATTGTATGATTCTACATTGTGTACAACCAGCAAAATGATAGATGTACTCCAGTTGTATACAGACTTAAAATAAAAAAAAATTAAAAGAAATATAAAAAAACCCCATAACAAAAAGTTGGTTCTTTGAAAAAATAAACAAAATTGATAGACCCTTAGCCACACTAATTAGAAGGAGAGAAAAAACTCAAATCACTAAAATTCATGATGAAATAGGAAATATCACAACAGACACTACTGAAATACAAAACATAATTAGAAACTACTTTGAAAATCTATACTCCAACAAAATAGAAAATCTCAAAGACATAGACAGGTTTCTAGAGACATAATGCACCCAAACTGAATCTGGAGGACACACACAATTTAAATAGATCAATTTCAAGCAATTAAATAGAAGATGTCATCAAAAGCCCCCAACCAAGAAAAGTCCAGGACCAGATGGATTCTCAGCCGAGTTCTACAAGACCTTCAAAGAAGAACTCATTTCAATATTCCTCAAAGTATTCCATGAAATAGAAGAGGAGGGAAAATTTCCAAATTCATTCTATGAAGCTAATATCACCCTGATACCAAAACCAGACAAAGACACGTCGAGGAAAGAAAACTTCAGACCAATATCCCTAATGAACATAGATGCAGAAATTCTTCACAAAATTTTAGCAAATCACATACAAAAACATATTAAAAAGATAGTGCAACATGATCAAGTGGGTTTCATCCCAGGGATGCAAGGTTGGTTCAACATCCGGAAATCAATAAATGTAATTCACCATATCAACAAGCTTAAAGTTAAGAATCACATGATTATTTCAATAGATGGAGAAAAAGCATTTGATTAAATACAGCACCCCTTCATGCTCAAAACACTAGAAAAAATAGGGATAGTAGGAATTTTCCTTAACATTGTAAAGGCTATCGATGTTAAGCCTACATCCAACATCATTCTAAATGGAGGAAAAATTGAAAGCATTCCCCCTAAAAACTGGAACAAGGCAGGGATGCCCTCTTTCACCACTTCTATTCAACATTGTCCTTGAAACTCTAGCCAGAGCAATCAGGCTAAAGAAATTGAATGGATATGAATAGGAAAAGAAGGACTCAAACTATCCCTATTTGCTGATGACATGATTCTATATTTAGAGGAGCCAAAAAATTCCACCAGATAACTTCTAGAACTCATAAATGAATTCAGTAAAGTAGCAGAATATAAAATAAACACTCATAAATCTAATGCATTTTTATTCATAAGTGATGAATCCTCTGAAAGAGAAATTAGGAAAACTACTCCATTCACAATAGCCTCAAAAAATAAAATAAAATACTTGGGAATCATTCTAACAAAAGAGGTGAAAGATGTCTACAATGAGAACTACAGAGCACTAAAGAAAGAAATTAAAAAAACCTTAGAAGATGGAAAGATCTCCCATGTTCTTAGATAGGCAGAATTAATATTGTCAACATAGCCATACTTCCAAAAGCACTATACAAATTCAATGCAATTTCAATTAAAATTCCAATGACATTCCTCATAGAAATAGACAAAGCAATCATGAAATTCATTTTGGAGAATAAGAGACCCAGATTAGCTAAAGCAATCTTTAACAGGAAGAGCAAAGCAGGTGGTATCACAATACCAGACCTTCAACTATACTACAGAGCAATAGTAACAAAAACAGCATGGTATTGGCACCAAAATAGACAGGTAGACCAATGGTACAGAATAGAGGATACAGAGACAAATCCACATAAATACAGTTATCTCATACTAGACAAAGGTGCCGAAAACATACAATGGAGAAAAGATAGCCTCTTCAACAAATGGTGCTGGGAAAACTGGAAATCCATATGCAGTAAAATGAAACTGAACCCCTATCTCTCACCCTGCATAGAACTCAACTCAAAATAGATCAAGGACCTAGGAATTAGAGCAGACACCCTGTACCTTATAGAAGAAAAAGTAGGTCCAAATCTTCATCATATTGGCTTAGGACCAGACTTCCTTAACATGATTCCCAAAGCACAAGAAATAAAAGCAGGAATCAACAACTGGGTGGTGGTGTTAGTTCTATTTTGGATTAAGCAATAGAGAGGTTGGCACTGAGTTGGCTTGGTGAGCTATGGCAATATTTCTGAGACAACCCTGGTTTTCTTATCGAACTCATTGTTTTGGGCTTATCTTGCAATTTTGGTGGTGGTTTTTTTATGACAACGTTTTTTGCCTGGGCAAGCAGCTCATTAGTTCTGCAGTATCTCTTTTGGCACAAGTCTTATTCAATGCCTTGAACTTCTCAACAATTTCTGCTGAAATAAGAAGAATTCCACATGCATTGCTATAATATCTTTAGTGCTTTCAAAACCCTTCCACAAAGGACGATTAGTAGAGTAGAGGAAGGGGAACAGGGGGAGAAAGGAGATGAGGGAAAGAGGGGGCACCAGATACTGAAATGGAATAAACTAAATTCCATTAATGTATTACTATGTCAAAATGAACCCAACTATTTTGTGTAACTATAATGCATAATATAAATATGAAATAAAAATCCTACATTTATAAATATTTTATACTCTTTTCTACACCTCTAATTCTCCCATCAACCCAATATAGTAAGGTTTCCATTCCCATCTCTCCAGCAAAGTTGCTTATGTCAAGGTCAATAGTGATTTCCATGTTGGCAAATCCAATGGTCACTTTCTGACCTCATATTAACCCCTCAGCAACATGAACATAAGTTGAGCAAGTCCTCCTCCTTAAATATTTTCCTTTCCAGCTTTAGGGATACTGTTGTCTTCTGGATTTCTGCCTGAATCTCCTTTGCTGGATTATATTTCTATTCCAGACCTCTCAAAATTTGAAAGCCCCAGTACTGATTCAGTTATCAGGTCACTTTTCATTATTTGTATTTATTTCCTAAGTGGTCATATCCAGTCCCAAAGTGCTACACACCAACCATATACTGGTGACTCACACTGATATCACCAGACCCTTCTTACCCTGAATTATATATATAATATATATAATTTTATATATAATAATTAAATTAATTAATTAAATATATATTAATTAATTAATTAAATTAATTAAATTAAATATATATAATTATATATTATATATATATTTAATTAAATATATATATAAATTAAATATATATATTAATTAATTATATATATAATTTTATATATATATATAAAATAAATATATGCTACATATAAACCACAACCAAATGCCATATATATATATATATATATATATATATGTATACAGACACACACACACACACACACACACACACATATATATATATATATATAATTGTCTGCTTACTATCTCTACTTGGTTATCTGATAGGCACTCCAAATTTAATATGCCCCAAACTAAACTTTTATTCCCCCCTTTCCAAATACTATTTTTCTCTTATTTTCCTCATTTCAATAAATGGTACCACAATTCTCCCAGTTGCCCAAATCAGAAACTTAAGAGTCATTTTCGTCACTTTTCTCCCTCTTCATTGTTATTGTCATAGTCTGAGATATACTACAGTAACCTCATAACTGTTCTCCATATGTCCACCCTTGGCAGCATGCTCGAGCATAACAATTATTCTGTTCTGTTCTCCATTTAGGAGTAAGGGTAGAATTTTACAATTCTTCTTTACCTTCTCCTTCTCCTTCTCTTCGTCATCATCCTCCTCCTCCTCCTCCCTCCTCTGCCTACTCCTTTTCCTCCCCCTCTCCCTCTCTCCCCTTCCTGGGGATTGAACCCAGGGCCTTGAGCATGCTGGGCAAAAGTACTCTACCACCAATTAGATCCCCAGCCCATATTTTATAGTTTTAATCATGTGTATAACTCTTCTGCATAAATCTCTCCAAAGCTTTTTCCTTAAATTTGTATTACTCAGCCCCTTGTATCACATATGCTAGCTTGCTCCAGCCACAATGACCATCTTTCTGTTCCTCAAATACAAACCTTTCCTGCTTCAAGGCTTTCACTCTTGCAGTTTCCTCAACCTAGAAGTTTCCCATTCCAGATATTCACAAAACTAGTTTTCTGCATGATTAAATCTAAAATATCGCAAAGTCTGAGCAATCTCCAATTTACAGATTATTGTGCTATTTTAACCATGCAAATTAGGCAATAATATTTAAATTATTTTATAAAGTCTATTGTCTAGGTTTGCCTACATATTTGCCAGTTGTTCTCACCACTTCTTGTTACATTGCAGGTCTTACTTCTGGGATCATTTTAAAATCAGCCACATGTTGGAACTTCCCTTTCTATCTTCCATATCTCTTACTCTTGCTTTCACATTTTCCAACTACTTATCTCTTCGTACTACATTCTGGAAAATGTCCTCAAATCTGCCAGTTCACTCTTCCTCTCTTCATATCTTTCATTTGTTCTTTAACCCATCCATTTAGCTTCAAATTTCAGTGATTATATTTCTGAGTTTTAGAAATTGTATTTATTTCTTCCTAATATTTTTTTCTGCTCGTGAGGATAGTCTCTTTTTCTTATTCTATTTTCATTCCGTGTTTTGTTTCTTTTAACAACCCATAATAGTTATTTTATGCCCTGTATTTTATAATTCTAATAGCTGAAGGCCTTGAGACTCTAAATCCTGTTGTTTCTATTAATCCTCCCTCATGGTGATGTGTTTACTTAAGTGTTTGATACATTTTTTATTGTGAGTTTATATTTGTTTGAACCAAATATTTGGAAATATTGATGGACTTAGATTGGGGGTGCTGTCCTCCAAAAATATGTGAATTTGCTTCTGCTAAGGTGTCAGGAGTTACCAACAATGGAGAACCACTTTTTAATTTCTCTGCTATGATTTCTTTTGCTAAACGAGTAGTATAAACTTGAACTAAAAGCAAACTTTAGGTTGCAAACTCTCAAGAATAAACTTCAGGACTGGAACTGTAGTTCAGGGGCAGAGTGCTTGTCTAGCACGAGTGAGGCACTGGGTTTGATCCTTAGTACCACATTAAAGAAACATAAAATAAAGGCATTCTGCCCATCTATGATTATAAAATTTTAAAAAAATATACTTCAGGAAGAGCAGCTACAGCAGCAGCAATAATAAGTGGTCTTATTTCTTTTGTTTTCACCTGAAATCATGATAGAGACAAACAAGTTTACTCTTAAGTTTTGGGGGTGGGGGTTTCTGGGGTTGTTTTTTATGTTTGTTTGGTTTGTTTGTTTTGCTGTCAGGCACTTTTTAATGCCAACTATCATTTCCTTAGGGTGTATATTCCCTTCATGTGGGGTTTTAAACTTCAGATTTCTCACTTTTCAAAGACCTTGCACAGCTTGTGTTTCTGCTAATATCCAAAGCACTGGGTTCCAGTGATGGGGTTTTCCTCAGGAAAGCCCAAACTTTAACAAACTGCCTGCTACTCTGGTTTCAATATCTGGTTCCTCTCCCCTCTCCTGCCTTTCTTTTCTGAAAGCTTAGCAAGGCATTTTAAGATTCATTATTGTTTTCTAAAAAACTAGATATAGGAACACCAATCTGACTCAGCAATTCTACTTCTAGGTATGTACACAAAAGAGTTGAAAGCAGAGACTCAGTATGTCAGTGTTCACTGCAGCATAATTCACAATAGCCAAAAGATTAAAAACAACCAGTGTCCATCAAAAGATGAAGAAACAAAATTTGGTATGTTCATACAATGGAATGCAGTTCTCATACATGCTATAACATAAATCTTGAAAACATCATGCTAAGTGAAATAAACCAGAAACAATAGAACAAATATTGTATGATTCCATTTGTATGAAATATTTAGAATGGAAAACTCACAGAGCTATGAAGAGGTTAGAGGTTATCAGGGACTTGGGGGAAGGGAGAAATAGGAAGTTATTACTTAACTGTATTGATTTTTATTTGGTAATGGATATGTTGTGTGGTATGTGAATTATACAGTTTCTAAAAAAGAGAAAGGTAAAGAAACATTCATTTTAATTTATCTAGGATCCAGTTGTAATGTATCAGGTATGCTTTTTAGAATACTTGGTCTGCTATATTACAGAAGTAGAAGTCAAATTTCACTATCCAGAGAGGTTTTCTCTATTGCTTAATCCAAAATAGAACTAACACCACCACCATGAGAACCAAGCTCCACAAGAGTGGAATAGCTGGGTCAGATGATGGTCCCATTCTAAGTTTTCTAAGGTATCTCCATACTGCTTTCCAGAGTGACTGTACCAATTTGCAACTCCACCAGCAAGGTATGAGTGCACCTTTTCCCCCACATCCTCACCAACACCTATTGTTGCTTGTATTATTGATAATAGACATTCTAATTGGGGTGAGATGAAATCTTAGGGTAGTTTTGATTTGCATTTCTCTTATTACTAGAGATGTTGAACATTTTCTCATATGACAGTTGATCGTTTGTAGATCCTCTTCTGTGAAGTGTCTGCTCATTTCCTTAGCCCATTTATTGATTGGGTTATTTCTATTCTTGGTACAAAGTTTTTTGAGCTCTTTATAGATTTTGGAGATTAGTGCTCTATCTGACGTGTGAGTCAGTCCAAGGCTGGCAGACAGGAGATGTTCCATAATGAGAGTGGCAGTAACTTTTAGAAAAAGCTTCATCTGTAATGTTTACTGAATTTTTCATTAACTCATTGATGCAAAGTTTGCCAGTCACTGTGTATAGGCAGCACACAATTTTGGCAAGATTAGGTATTAGTGTGATTTGTCTTCCTACACAGGGGTTACCTCTTCTTCACTGCAATGGTCACCTTCCTGATAGACATTCTTTACTCTCCTCTTTATCCTGATTTCTACCAGTAGACAATTGTATATTTTGTCTATGAAGAATACTGGCAGATGGAGCTGGGCAATTGTGCCTGTGCACAGCTTTGGAGGGTGAGAATCTATAAGTATAGACAACAAGATTCAAGTCTTTTTCTCCAGGGCTGTTAAGGAAAAGGCATATTCTTAGCATGATAAGGAAAAAAAGCAAAGAGGAGGAATTCCATCAAAATAGAAGAGAGATCAGTGGAGTAGAAGTAGTTTTTTGAGGGAGAGGGAGGAGGAATGGGATAATTGAAGAACAGTGGAATGAATCTGATCTAACTTTCCTACGTACATATATGAATATGCCACAGTGAATCTCACCGTCATGCACATACACAAGATGCTGAAGGGAAGGGAGCGGGGATAGGAATAGGAAAGACAGTGGAATGATTCTGATATAACTTTCCTAAGTACACCACAGTGAATCTCCGCATCATGTATAACCACAAGATTGGGACCCTAATTAGAATAAGATGTATTCCATGTTTGTATAAATATGACAAAACACACTCTATGCATAACTCAAAATAACAAAAATAAAAGTACTGTAAGTAAAGAGCAAAAAGACTAGTAGAGTATAGGGAAAAGAACAGGGGGACGTAGAAGGGGAGAGACGGGATGTACAGGGGACTGAATTAGAGCAAAATATATTCCATGCTTTTATAATTATGTCAAAATGAATCCTAATGTTAAGTATAATGAAAAAGAATGAATTAAAAAAAGAAAAAGGCACATTCTTGCCTCTCTGCCTTTGTTCCTGCAGTTGGTTCTCCCTGGAACACCTCCTATCTCCATCAACCTATATCCCACCCATGCTTCAACACAGGGTTTTTTTTTTGGGGGGGGGGTCATCTTCTCTATGAAGCCTTCCCCTTCTCCAGTTCTCATTATTAGAATTGTTCTCTTTGTCATCTGTGCTTCCCCTTGCTTTTTGTGCCTCTAAATAGTACTAACAATAACCTGCCTTGTATTCTAATTATTTGTGTAGTATTAACTTAATTATTATGTTGTCAACTCTTCACAGACAAGGGCCCCTTATTATATATTTTTGTGTCTCTCACATAATTCCTTTGCCCCAATAAGTGCTTGATGTATCAATACTAGTGGAATGGAACTTGCAGTGAAAATATTTCACGTTGAAAGTGAGCCGCATAGATTCCTAAGACCTTACATCCTGAGGTAGCATTCTTTCTGAACAATTAGGTAATGAGTGAAATGTGGTTTCTACTAGCAGCAGGCAAGTATAAGAACTGCCAGTATCTATAATATGTGGATGGAGAATCTAATCAAGCCTAAATAAAGTCACAGAGTGAATTTTCCATTTTCAGCTAATAGACTCAAACTGCTCCTACACAGTGATCTGTTATCTCCATTTCTCCATTTGTACTTGACATTTAAGCCACGAGGCCATCCATATAATATATTACTCATGCTAATGCACAAGCAAGCTGGCCTCCCTTCCCCCAACACCTTGCAATTTTTAAAAAGAATAGCATTGAGTTAATGGATCAATGTTAATGTGAGTTGATTTTATTGATTTTGTGCTCACAGTTGATTAGTTGTAAAGATAGGTGTCATGCTTTCATGTTCCCTCCTCTGACTTAAGTACCCAAGTATGACTCATACTGAAGCTGATGTCAGCAAGACCTTTGCTCTCTGAGGATGATGTAAGTGGTATCACAATGATTACTATATTTACTACTTTTGTTGCCACCCTGTGATGGAAATTTTATCTTGAAAAAGCTAATTTTGAAAATCATGCCTTTGTCACATCAGCCTGGGTGTACTTTGCACCACATTATATCAATTGAATTTTTAAAAGCAAGCATTAAATGAGTGTGAGCTTTATTTGATAATTATATTTTATACTCCCTTCTTCCTTTCCTCCTTCCTCTTCTTTCTTTTATTCATCTTTCTTCTTGTCAGATACTCAGTTGTCAGTAATGAATAGGATTTTATTGTCCATAGATTTAAGAATATGATTAATAAAATTATTTTTTCAATTTGGTAGTTCTGATGCATATCAGGCATTAAATGGGACAAATGGAGACCCTTCTGCCTGGCCTAATATAAGTTTTTCAAGTCAGGACTTTATTTTTAATTAAGTCTACAAAAATTTATCATATATCTGTTATGTACCAAATACTACTGTGGGGAATACATAAATGAGCTGGACACAGTCTTGCCTTCAGGGACCTGAAGGACATTGCACATGTCCATCAATGACTGTAACACAGTCATGAGATACAGGAAAAATACCATCAGAATCTGTAGGAGCTGAGAGAGAGAGAGAACTTTACAAAGAACCAGCAAAGATTCCATGTAGGGGTCCCTTGGCCATTTTTATCCTGTGGATCCCACTGGCAGTCTGATGAAGCCAATAGATCCAAGACAAGGCTTTAGAAAGCCCTGAATTATTTTGTCCTGAATTAAAGCTGGACACCTGAATGCTAGTCTCAACTATTCCATGAGTCAGCTGTGTATCTTTGGGACATTTTGACTTTTGTGCTTTGGGTTCCTCATTTAAGATGAAGAATATTCTATTTTCCCAACCTTATGACAATGATGGGGGCTATTGTGTCTCAATATCCAAGTTATTTAGGAAAGCTGGATATCCACATTGTTATGGTTTGGATGTGAGGTGTCCCCCAAAAGCCCATGTGTGAGAAAATGCAAGAAGGTTTAGAGATGAAACAATTGGGTTATGAGAGACTTAACCTAGTCAGTGCATTAATCCCCTGATAGGGATTAACTTAGTGGTAACTGTAGGCAGGTAGGTTGTGGCTGGAGGAAGTGGGTCCTTGGGGCATGCCTTTGGGGTTTATATTTTGTTCCTGTTGAGCAGAGCTCTCCCTCTGCTTCTTGGTGCGATGCCCTGAGCCACGTTCCTCCACCACACTCTTCTGCCATGATGTTCTGCCTCTGGGTCCTGAGGAATGGAGTAGGACATCTATGAACTGAGACCTCTGAAATCATGAGCCCCAAAATAAAATTTTCCTCGTCTGATTGTTCTTGTCAGTTCTTTTGGTTACAGCAGTGAAAAAGCTGACTAAAACACACATACACAATGTGAATTTTTCTACATTTGGGAGCCAGTAAAATATGGGGTGGGATCACACATGAAATCTAATGCTGAAGAGCTGAATTATAACATAAATGTGTTTGAAACCATCCACACCACTGTGAGTTTGTCAGAAGCATAGGGAACTTTCCCTTTCTTAGAAGCTCCCCGAAGGAGGGTTTATCCAAAGGCTTTTTGCAAAGCCTGGTCAGAGGTGGTAAAGCTTGGGTTGGTGGAGTATAGGTCATTGTAACTGCCACCTCCCTAATAATCTGCAAGGCTTTGTTGTCCTACAATAAGATATCATGTAAAAATCATCCATTTCATCTAAGTTTTCAAACTAATTATTTTATTATATGAAGAATAATTTCTCATCTCCATCATTTCTCCTTTCTTATTCATAAATTTGTATGATTTTGCTATGTTTCAAAGCTTCTGAATGCTAAATTTCACTGTCATAATTGATTTCTTCTTCTTCTTTCTACTTCTCCATCCTTTTATATCTTTAAAAAACCTATGAATGTTCCTCTTTGTCTTCTTTGCATGCAGCAGAAGCAGAAATGGATTTGGCAAAATTCTCATTATTTCATTAGCTCTTTACCATGATTCATGAGAAGATATTGGGGGAGGGATATACTTGATCTTTACATTCAGAAATCTGTGATGTACTAGGGAGAGTTAGGTGAATATCCAGGAAGGCACAGGCAGATCGTGAAACAAAGTACACAATTCCTAGAGACCACTATCAGAGAGACACCCAAGGGTGAGGCTTCCCTTACTCATGACCAAAACTAAAAGCAGCTATTCAGGGTCAAGGGCAGCCTTGAACAAGGAGACATGGCAGAGAACTTCAGGGTTAAGGAGGTAGCAGAGGGTAAGAAATGTAGAGACACCTGTGCATCAAAGTTAGGATCTCCAGGTCTTATTGAACCAAGGTCTAAAACAGTGTCTGACGCAGGGTTCAAAGCCATGTAGCCTTTACTATTGGATCTGCTATATGGACAATATACAGAGTGCCTATTAAACTAACAGTGTTAGCCAGAGACTGGGTTGCTTGGACATGGTTGTCAAATCACTCTCACAGCACCTATGGATTCTCCCATCCTAGTGCTAAGGTGCACGAAATTGAAATGCTCTATTTCAAGGTATCTCACTCCATCAGACTGTGAGCTCCATTAAGTCATGGTCTTAGTCTTATATCTGTCCCCCCAGTGCCCAAACTGTATGCCTTTTGTATTGCCAAGTGGTTTAAAACACAGGCTTTGAAGTGAGATAGATCTGTATTTGTTTGGATATGTTGCTTTCCTTTTGGGAAATTTTCTTATTGTCTTTGGATCTCATTTCTGAAATAGTGATAACAGTAATACCAACCTCTAAGGATTTGTTGTGAGGGTAAAATGTGATGACAGATTCGAAAGCAGAGTGCCTGTCATAGAGTAAGCATTCAATCAATGATAACTTTGTCATTACATGATTGTGGAATGAATAGGTGAAAGACAAGTGGGTTGAAGAAGGGTGTTAGTTTATTTGATGAGGTTGGGACTCAGGACTGGGAAGATGCTTAATAGAAGCACCCCTGGCAGTCCTCCAAGAGTCTCTCCTTTCTCTGAGCATCTCATAGATGATTGGAAGGCTGAGACAATGGGGATAATCTTTAAGCATTTCTCCCTTTGTGTAAAGCTTGCAATCATCTTGGCTGGGAGAACAGGGACTGAATAGAGCTTGGGTGGGGGTGATGCTATTAATATAAACAGTTTTCAAATGTAACATATTGCTCTCTGCACTCAGCAAGCTGTTGTTAGTTTGTGAGCACTATGTCTTTAGAAAGCCATTGCTGGCAGCTTGAATGGGAAGCTTAGAACAATTAGAGGCTTTGAACACTTACAAGCTAAGGATTTGGATAAGCATGTTTTGACTCTATAGCTTCTCCTGGGGTTTCCGTGATGTGCTGGACTAATTATCAGATGTAATTAGGAAAACCGAGAAGTGGGGAGACTGCAGGGTGCAACATACTTTCCCAGGGACCCTCAATTATTTGTGCAGGAAGGGGGCTGGGGAGACTGTATTGTGAAGAAGCAGCAATGCATAGGGTGCTAGAGGGCAGGAAGGTCCTGGGAAACATGGCTTTACCAGGAAAGACGCAAGCCTATGGGACCCATTGCTCTTGATGAAGTTTCAAGTGGTCAACAGTTTTCCCTTCTTAGTTTATCAGTAAGGAATGGTATTCTGGGGCACTACCAGGTTCTAGGCTCATTTTAACCAAGGTCCAATTTTTGTGTGTACAAAGCAGTTAAGAGGTGGTGTTCTTCCAGAACACATGTACATGAACAGAGGAATTTCAACTTCTGGGTCAGCTCCAGGTTATATCCCCTGCAAATTGTAGAAAATATCTCTCAAGTTCCTTGGCCTATATCACTGGCCCTAGAATTGGGCCAAGAATAGTTTACATTTGAAAGTCTGAGAAAAAGTGACATTTGTAGGACCATCTTCCAACTGACTTTACTTCAGTGGAGGCCATTCCATTTAGATATGGTTCCAATCTTACCCTGAATGCTATGGAAATAAGACTACTATACATGAAACATGGAAAGATAATATCACTTGATCTTCACTTACTGTGGGTCATGGTGCAGACTATGAGTATGGTAGGTGTTTCGAAGAAAAGGAGCTCCCTGGTGGAAAGAGGTAATGGCCTTCCATGTGAAGCTTTCCCCACTGCCAAAATGGCATGAAGTTTATTGTCACAAGAACACCAAATACAAATCCAATGTTTCTGTTTTCTCCATAGGTAACCTGTCTTCATGATTTCTTTGGTGATGATGATGTTTTTATTGCTTGTGGTCCTGAAAAATTTCGCTATGCTCAGGATGACTTCTCCCTGGATGAAAATGGTAAGCACATCCATTGGGTTTTTAAATTTGTTTTGTTTTTTAGCCTTTGGGTTTTATTGCCTTATTTTCCTTCTTCTATTCCTTAGGATTTCCATGGGTTTGTATTGGCCTAGAGAACATACAAGTATGGCTCTCAAGGGCAGATATTTTTAGCCTTTCTCCTATATATTTGAATACATGGGTCACTAAGTCAAAGGTTGACTGGATGTCCCAGAAATTCAGCCTCCAAACTCAGTAAGAGTCACCATCTGCCATAATAGTGACCATATTTCTGGAAATGCATATTGTGTTATATGGGCTAAGAGATACCATTAGACTGCAGGAAGGAAAATTTGGAGGAAGAAATTGGATACTGTACATACACTTTTTTTCTAGTTAACATCCTCAAGCTATTTGGCCCATGTTAATGGTCCCATTTTAGAAAGATTTTCCCTTGGTATTCTTAGTGTCAGACCCTTTCCCCACCTTTGGGCTTGCTGTACCATTCTCCTTACTTTGTGATTTAGGATTCCAGAAGAATCACCTCAAGAAGGAGCTGCATGTGTTTCTCCTTTTGCTATGCTCTTGGTGTAAGATAAAGGTGAATTAGTTCACTCAGCAACAGGGTTAGGATACAATCTTGATGGAAGGATACATTCAAAATATGTTTTCCATTTAAGCAGAGTAAAATATTTAAAAAGCAAAGGCAGTTTTAATAACATAAACTTTATAAACAACTCAAGTGACAAGGACCCTAAAAACATAGTATTTCTGCTATTTTTCCTTTGAGAAGAGGCAAATGATCATAAAATAGCTAAAAAATTCCAGTCTATGTCCAGTTTCCTATGCCTTTCTACATCTCTAGCTCTGAGGAGTGATCAGTAAAGTTCATCAACCACAGCAAGAAGTGAAGCAAACAAAAATGAGTTTTCCACTCAATTCAGTTTCCTAATAAGCTCAATTTACCAGAATAGCTCCCCAAATTTTTATGGTTAATTTACATATTGGTGTACCTTTAAATAGCAGGAAACAAGGAGGTGTCTAAAGAAAAGACTATCCTCTACCCAACTGTTTGATTCCACTTTTCATATCATAGCACGAAGTTGGGAAAACTAGGATAAAGAGCACTAGACTGGGACCCAGGAGTCTAGTCCTTATTCTGCTAGTTTCTTACTCTGTGGACCTAAGCAAGAGGCTTAAGCACTTTCTACCTTCAGCAGCAAAATGAAGGAAATGATCCTCCTAGTAAATCAGCACTATCAGTGCCCTCGTTTACCATAACAGGGGAAGTTAAGTGACCTGCCCAGAAAGAGTGCTACAAACATGTCAGATTGGAGCTGAGGTAAATATAGGATATTTGGCAGACTTTACTATACATCCATGAGCATTCTGGAGTTACAAGTGGCAATCATTGGTGACCCATTTATTCATTAAACCAGCATAAGGGATTATAATAACTTGCACTGAAGATCAAAAAGAGCTCTATAAATGTAAGATGCTGGTGGTGGTGGGACTTATTCATACACAATGACATAACATTCATAATGTGCCATTACACTGTGTGGTAAGTAATAGACAATAATTTGTTGCTGCTTATCCCTCCTTTAAATTACTCATGGATGTTTCATCTGTGTAGCTATAACTTCTAAGATGTCAACCTCTACTCCAAGGAAATTAATTAAACATTATATCCAAAGGTACTATTCTGAGACATGGCTAAGTCATCCTCACATAACTGACTTATTACCTACTTGATGTGCTTCTAAACTCCTGTCCTTGTTCCATAATCTAGAAACTTAAACACTTAGTTTAACCTCGGTGACTTTTGAAAGTCTCACATGCCTCACTCCCCAGGGCCACAATTCCTACAATGAAGACTGCCTTGTATACCTGAACCACTTAAATGCTTTGGCCTGTCATGTTTATTCCATTTTCCAAAGGCTGGTAATATGCTGAACCTGAGTTCTCCCCTCTGCTAAGCTCTCTGTGTTCTTTTGCCCCAGAATGCCGAGTCATGAAGGGAAATCCATCAGCCACAGCTGGCCCAAAGGCATCCCCAACACCTCAGAAGAGTTCTGCCAAGAGCCCTGGCCCTATGCGCCGAAGCAAGTCTCCAGCTGACTCAGGTAACGACCAAGACGGTGAGTGCTCTTCTCCTAACTGTGCACGCTGACTTCATTTATGGAGGCTAATACCCTCTGCATGCAGAGGAATGACTTCCTCATGATCACAACTGTGTGTCCATGAACCAATTTTATCTTTTTAAGGAGTAAAACTGTCAAACTTGTTTGGAGTCATGGAGGCACAGTCACAACCCTCATTCCACTCATAATGGACACAGACCAGAAATCTGGCCTATTTACCATGCCTGCTGTAATGCTTATTGTCATGGTTATCATTATCATCATCATCTTCAATATCATCTGCCAAAAACATTCAATGAAATAATCAAGGCAAACATAATTCTGAAATTAAAAATCAGAATCAAGTACAAAAAAATTATCATCTTAGCTGATGCGCTTGCACTTCAAACTTGACTCTGAACTAATTAGATGTCATAACAGAAAGGGAGACCAGTACACAATACATATTTACATATTTTTTAAAAAAATGAAGACAAGATTGCACCAGTCTCACAATAGGAAGAGACAATACAGACTAGGTTCTGAAAGCATGCAAAGAGATTTGTCATAAAGCATTTTATTTAGTGGATTGTGAGTAATCTGAAAATTGTGGTCTATGGATCACTGCCAACCCATGAGCTGTTTGTTATCAGTCAGTCTGTGATGAGATTAGGTGCTTGTGCCAAATGTAAATTAACTATGCCACTAAGCAAACCATTTAGATCAGCTGACCTTTTTTTCCCCAGAGCATTATTTCATTGAGGAAGGCAGCAGTATGCTGATTTACATTCTGGCAGAAACTCTTAAACTTGTCTTAGACCTGCAGTTTGAGTGGCACTGATCTAAAAGGAAATGTTTTCCATTCTTTTATAACAGATGTTATTAAAAATAAAAAACCACAGAAGTTTAAGTTCGGAAGATTAGTAGACTCATACACAGACAATATGAGTTCTTCACACTAAGGAAATCACGTGTTCCAGAAGACTTACACATTTGTCCTCCCAAGGTTCAGGACTCATCATGAGAATTCTTCTATCCTGAGAGACTTGAGGAACCACAAGGGTCCTTTATTTATATATTTATTTGGTACTTGAGATTGAATCCAGAATCACTTAACCACTGGGCCACATACCAGCCCTTTTTTCTTATATTTTATTTAGAGACAGAGTCTCACTAAGTTGCTGAAGCTGGCTTTGAACTTGTGATCCTAGGCTACACAAGAGTCTAATTTGGGGCAGCTTGAGTAGCCTGTTGGCTTTGCAATACCTTTTCCTAGAGAAATAGCCTGTCTTGCCTGCCCCACACTGCTAGGAGAATGTATATCACCAGCCATCTCTTTGTTCTCAGGCAACAGAAACTAAAGTGTAAAAGGACATTCCAGGCTTCTTCATACTGACATTTCTTTGCACAATGTTCCCCCGCCCCTGGAATGCTATCTTTCTAACTCGCCACCCTTCACTTGAAAATTCCTATTCATGACCTCACATAGAAATAGTTTTTTTCATTTTCTGCAATATCATTGCATGCCATTTATATTTCTGGGATAATATTCACCACCCTGTGCTGTAAAGTATGTGTTTGTCTACTTTCCTAACTAAATACTGAGCTCCTCAAGAGCAAGAGGTCACGTTCATTTTGGTCTCCTCAGTGCTAAGCACAGTGTGTGCCCCCTAGTAAATGCTCAAGTAATGTCATTGAGTGAATATATGCACAAAATGACCTATTATGCCCAGCATAGTAAACGTTTAGGTAATGTTTACTGAAGGAATAAAAACAGGTGTGTCTTGCCATCTTGTTCAAGTGTGCAAAAAGGCACATGAATCTATCTAAGCACATTCATATCGCTGGAACTATTAAGCCTCAGGTTTTAATACTTGGATGGGGAATAAAATTATTTGGACAATTTCTAAGCAGAGACTTGCAAAAATTAAAAAAAAGAACTTTAAAACATTTGCTCAAGATTTATGAAGTCTGGCAATAATTGCTTAGCTAATCATTTTTCAGAAACAGCACTAGCTATTTCTAGGGATTTCTAACTGTACTCATATCTTGCTGTGAAACAAATTATCCCAAGACTTAGTGGCTTAAAATAAGCTGTTATTATCTCACAGTTTCTGTGGGTTAGGGATTCTAGAGTGGCTTAGCTGGGTGGCTCTGGCTCAGGGTCTCTCATATTGTTGTGGTTAGGGTATTGGGAGGGGCTGCAATCATCTGAAGGCTCCACTGGGGCTGTAGGATCCACTTCTAAAATGACTTATGGGTGAAAGATTCAAGAGAACGAACAAAGATGTAGTGCCTTTTATTATCCAGTCTTCAAAGCCAACCCTGTCACTTCTACTTTATTGTAATAATTAAAAGCAGTCACTAAGTTCAGTTTACGTTCAAGGGGAAATGAATTAGTATCCACCTCTTCGAAGGAGGTATTGCAGAATTTGTGGACCTATTTTTTTAAACTGCCATATAACCTATTAGTTAGAAATATCAACTTGAATTAAATAGATTCTCTAGGCAGACTGTATACAATTTGTTATCCAGCACACATGAGCACAACCATTTGTAATTAAACCATTTAAGCATGTGAAATCATTGATCTCCAGCATGCTGTAGAGCTTCCTTTCTACAAAATATGCACCTCACTGACAGAGACAGAACAGGAATATATTAGGTCTCAATAAATATTTGTCAAATTGAAGAATTATGGTAGACACCAGTCCACGCCCAGGCAACCAAGATATGCTCTTGCTCCTTCAGAACTCCCTTGCTAAAGAAAAGAAATGAGAATTTATTCACACTGACCAGGCAAATAGAATAATAATCGTGTGTGTGGAGGGGTGTATCTCTTGGCAGGAATCAGATTTACAAACAACGTCTATTCCCTACCACTAAAGTAAAGTGCTGTTCTCAGTAGAGAGAATTGGAATCTTCATTGCAGATAGTTCGTGGACATAAATGAAGCCAAATCCTAATCTAGAACAACTTTCATTACAGTTTCCAGAATATCCAAGCTCACCTTATTGGCGTGTCTATAACCTCTGCATGATTTCACCTCCAAAGGATAGGATGATCCATATAAAATGACTATGCCCATTCCATATCAATTTGTTTAGAGCCAAGTCCATTGTATCTACTCAGTGAACATTCCAGAAGAGCAAAGTAAATCTCAGGCAAAAGAGTAACACAGGACCATTCCAAGTGGGGAGGTCAAGGGGGGGATGGTGGTAGATAGAATATGGAAAAGGAGAGGGAGACATCTAAGAAGGCCCAGCCACATCACTTCCTAGCTTTGTGATTTGGGGCAAATTTCTTTTCTTCTTTGTAATTTGGTATACTTTTAGAATAAGACAGGATTTACATGTTTATAGATAGGAATATTTTTTTCATTATTATTATCAGTTATTTATTTTATTTTTTCTAATTAGTTATACATGACAGCAGAATGCATTTTGACACTTTGCAGGTAAATGGATGGAGATGGAGAATATCAGTTATTTATATTTACAATTTATAGATTCATAACAGCTCTCATAGGAATCAGAATCAGTTAAAGAGAATAATGAGCTGCAAACAATCTGTAGTTTTCAGTTGGCATAATTTTCTTCTAAGATATTATTTGAGATTTAAGAAGAAAGAATCATTTCATAAAATGCTGAGTTTTCTGGGCTGTTACCAAGGAACATAGAAGGTTAATATACATTCTACCAAAGAGTAAGTTGTGTTAGGTGGAACTGAAAGTCTTTGTTCTTTTCTAGGATATAGTGGGTAGTACCACCCTGTTTCCATCTTGTATTAGTTTTAGATCTGGAACTCATGGATAAATTCACATACCTTCATTCAAACTCAAAACTAAAAGTTGTAGGAGATAGGCCATTTCCATGGAATTTTAACTACTTTCCTTCAAAGGCAAAAGAAATCCAAAAATGTTCCTCTTTAGCAGGGATTCAAACCAAATGAAACGTTAGCTCAGTTCAGGTTCAGTTAAAGGAATGTTTTTATGTTGTAGTTCATTAGAAAATATATAGGTTTGATTCTGGTTTGAACAAGTTTGCTAGTATATATATATATATATATATATATATATATATATATATATATTTGGTCCAATTTATGGTTCAATTAATATCTGGGTTCAGTTTGACTTGAGTTTTGGTAAATTGATGCTATTTGGTCTGTAATTTGCATCATAATTTCCCTCCTTAGTTCATAGTCCTTAAGTTGTCTCTTTCCTGTTCTCCCCTACGAATAAATCAAAATCCTTCTACTTTATTCCCTTCAAGTTCAATCCCCACTCCTGCCAATATTGAGTTTGCCCCAAATGGAATATCTGTTACTAAGCCCTAAATTTGAGTTAAGAAGGGATTTGATTGTCCATATAATATTCCTATAAGGAGATCATTCTCACTGAGCAGAGCTGTTGGACTCTTAGAACCCAAGTCAAATTAGCCCTGTCTTTAAAGTAGGCCAGGGAACTGTAGTAAGCAGATAAAATCTGAACCCAGGATAGTCCTATGGAATATTTGAAGAAAGTTTGTGTAGTGTCATGTTTTGATTAACCCAGGACTAGGCATTGTGATAGGCAAAAATAAGCCTGGCTTCAGAACTAAAGGAAGACATTTCTAGCATATGTTTCTGCTTTCATTTCAGCCTTTA
Organism: Glaucomys volans; assembly: GCA_020662805.1. Taxonomy (NCBI): domain Eukaryota; kingdom Metazoa; phylum Chordata; class Mammalia; order Rodentia; family Sciuridae; genus Glaucomys; species Glaucomys volans. The sequence goes on along the minus strand of JAJEJO010053263.1, from coordinate 192,927 downwards.
AAGTGTTAATTTTCTCTTCATGTAATTTTTCCACCAATTGAAGTGAATTGAATTAAAAGGACAAAATAGCTGGTTGCTGGGAAGGAATCTTTTCTTCTTTTTTTTTTCCTAAGGAGTCCCCATGGAAGCTAATTACCCACCATGGTAGGCTGAAAGAATTGTAATGTGATAATTAGTTTGCTATTCTTCAACAGTAAGCCACTGTAGCAAATCAGTGTTCTCTATCTTCCTTCCTCCAACTCATGTGTGACTATTTCTGCAAAGTCAAATCTTCCCTGTTTGTAAACTTCCAAGGAAGAGTGGCTTCTCTACCAAAATATACAGCCTTTAAGAGGGGAGGTCAAGGGACACAAAATAGTAGGGGTCCATGAGAGGATTTATCCCAGGTTCCTTCTTTTCTGAACCTGCACAGCCTGCTTTGGGGTTGCCCAAGATGGGGGCGCCTGGCTCTTCTGACTTTCCTGTATGTGACTGCCTAGATCAGCTTTGCTCAACAGAAATACAATGTGAGCCACAAACAAAAGCCACATATATAATTTAAAATTTTCCAGTAGGCACATTTTTAAAAGTTGAAAGGAGCAGAGTAAATTTTGATGTATTTTATGTAGCAATACCTTCAAAATATTATAATTTCAATGTGTAATCAATGAAGAAATTATTGAGATATTTACATTCTTTGAAATTGAGATATATTTTACAGTTAATACCACATCTCAATTCTGACTAAGCACATTTTGTTTATTTATTTATTTTGTGGTGCTGGGGATTGAACCCAGGGCTTTGTGCATGTGAGACAAGCACTCTACCAACTGAGCTACGTCCCTAGCCCTCTGAGTAGGAACATTTGTAATGTTCAGTAGCAACATATGACTAATGGCTATTACATTAAACAGTAGAATACCTTTCTTCTCTTGCTAATAGAAATTCAAGATAACAATCCTCCACATGAATGAAGTGTTGTGCACTTTGCAAAGCATTTCCTGCATCACAGTTGTCCCTCATAATAGCACCATGAATTAGGTTGGAACAGCACAATTATCCAGGTTTCCTACTAGATCAGGGAACTAAGATACAAAGAGGTTCAGAATCTTAAAGTCTTCCCAATATCCCACAAATGTTTAGAATTCAAGAGCCAGAACTCAGCTCACCTCTCTTCCTGGCACGCATTCTTTGCACTGCCTGCCTGGCATAAGGCAGGGTATGGGAGATCCAGTGTGGTGAATGCAAAGGTCTCCTTTGGATGATTCTTGCTTCTAAGCTTCCTTCTTCCTTCTTTCACCTCCAGGTCAGAGATTTGGGGTGGTGTGGTATCTGTGTCATTCTCTTTGCAGTGCATTGAACCCAGCACCAGAAGTAATTAAATGCCTTTGTTTCCAGTGCTTTGGCCTAGACATTCCATCAACACTCTACTGTCACTCCAGGGGGAAGTGGTGCCCTTGGCAGAGCTATAGGAAAAGAAAAACTTCCTTATCAGTCTCCCCCATCTAATTCTTTCTAAAACTACAGTGCTTGTCAAGTTTAACTGCAAGAATTTCCCTAGATGGAAGACCTCTTTTCTATCACCAGTGGAGAGCCCCTTAGGAAATGGTTGGAGCAAGCTGTATAATGGAGGCCACTGAGCACCCTATGGTGTATGGATATGGTGTGCCTCCCTACAACAGGAGTCTTATCAACCTGCCTTACTTGGGACTTATGTTTAAATACAATCAAATCTCCAAAGTTTGGTTGGAGTATCTAGAAGTTCTAGGTTCTGTGAGGAAAAAGAGTAAGACAAATACCCTGTCACTAAGAAGATTATTTTTATTTCAGGAACCAGTGTAAATACAAATTTCAGACATTTTTTTATTTCAAAATACTTCTATAGTTCTTATTATCACTGTAGTCTTCCAGACTAACTTAGTGTTTACAGAAACTTTGTAAGGCAGTTTCTATTATCCCCATTTTGCAGAGAAAGAAACTGAGGCACCCTAAAGTTGAGTGATCTGCTCCAGGTCACACAGACTTGCTCCATCAAAAACATTCTGAACAGAACCACCTTCAGCAGGAAGGTGACACCATTGTCAAGTCTGAGAAAACAGCCCTGGCAATACTAGCCTCCTTACAGATGTCCTTTTCTTTTTTTTTTATTGGTTCTTTCTAATTATACATGACAGTAGAACCCATTTTGCTATAATTATACAGCAGGGAATATATCTTTTTTTTCACAATGTAGATTCACATGATTCATATAATCTTATATATACATAGGGCAATACTGTCTGTCTCAGTCTACTATCTTTCCTTCCCCCACTCCCTCCCTCCCATTTGTCCTTTTCTTAAAGGAAAATCATCTGTGTCAAAATATTGCAGGATTGGATACATACATTTGTTTTATGGTAGGAAATTGTCTTACTTCTTCCCCTTATTTAAGATTCATAAGTGTATGCTATACAAGACTCTGTGGGAGATATATTTAAAATTCAAATTTCATCTGAACTACAGTATTTTACAGCCTATGATTGAATTTGTCCTGAGAAACAACCCAATGACCAAAGCATGAGGAACTGTTTATGGACTCTCAGTTCTTCCTTTCCTAATGAATGGGTCTGGGGAAAGGGACAAGAGCTTTTCTACTGAGCAGAAACAATTAGCCAAAGCAATCTATACACCCTACCCAAAGACTCTTTGGAATGGATGTGTAAAAACCACAGGGTCTGTCTCTTGACCCTGTTCTGAAGTAAGTTGAAACCAGCTTGGTTTCACTTGGATGGTCTTCCAGAACAACTCCTTGTATGTGTACAGAGAAAATAGGGTGTCTTTGGACTGGAATGAAGAAAAGCTTAGAGTATCTCAATATAAAAAAATGAGGAAGTGTGAGAATTAGGAGTTAGAGAACACAAAACAGATAATGAATCACTCCTTTAGAACCCAGAGCACAAAGCCCTGGGTTCAATCCCCAGCACCACAAAATAAATAAATAAACAAAATGTGCTTAGTCAGAATTGAGATGTGGTATTAACTGTAAAATATATCTCAATTTCAAAGAATGTAAATATCTCAATAATTTCTTCATTGATTACACATTGAAATTATAATATTTTGAAGGTATTGCTACATAAAATACATCAAAATTTACTCTGCTCCTTTCAACTTTTAAAGGAGTTAGAGAACACAAGACAGATAAAGATCACAGTGGCTGATACATGATATGGTAACCCTAAGGGAATCTTGGAATGGATTCTGTGAGCAAATTCTTGAAGCCATCATCCATAGAGTAGAGACGGTTTATACCTTTTAAGCAAATCATACCCTTTCTGAACCTCTATATCTTTGTTGATTAAAAGGAGACTAGTCATACCTGGCCATCATGTCTTAGGATTATCAGGAGAATCATATGAGTTCTTGTATTGTAAAATGATTTGAAAGTAACTGTAGAAATAGTTATTAAGGAGGATCTGAATTATTGTCATGACTTTTTTTGGTAGACGGATTCTTTTCAGTGAGTAATATTTCAGAAGATACATCAAATAAAAAACAAAAGACTTGATTTTGAGTTGGGCTGAAATGTTGGGATTAGAATGAGAAGGTCAGGACTAATTGAATGAGCATTTAATCAATTTGGTCTCCATCAAAGTTTCAAAGAGAAGCAGATGCCAAATTGACCCTTCTTTGTCTGTCCAATTCTAGTCAAGAAAATTTGAACTCAGTGTTAATGACATGTCTAACTTACTGCCCAGACAGCTCTTCAGTCACTATTCCTGGGGCCATTTGCATCCGACTTATATGTAGCTACATTTTAGTTTTAGGGATCAGGCTAGCCTGGAAAGGAATTTACAGTCTGAGAACTCAGCATTAATTCTGCCTGACTGGTGATTCCATATATTCTTCCCTTGACTATCTATACCAGAAACTGGACTCTTCCATTGCTTTTTGGAAACTAGCACCTCACCACCACCACTAGTATCTTATTCCTCACTCCCAGGAAACCATTTCCCCACATATATTTTCAATCCCTGTAAATCTAGATGATCAGCCTACTTGCCTTACCAGCCATCCTGTTGGGGCTTGTCCCTTTCCATTCTGACAGGAAAGGCTGACAGAGCCAAGGAGCTAAAGATAAGTACAAGGGCAAGGACAGGAATAATCATTGAGAAAAGTCAGTGAGCCAAGACTGTGCAGGGCCAGGCTTGGCAATTTTACCGCATAGCTGAAGGGCACCAACTAAGGGAGGAGACAGGGCACAAATACCATTTTCCCAGAGCACTCTGTGGCATGAGGGTAGTTACATGGCATGCTGGCTTGTCTGCCTTCTATTGTTTCATGACATTGTGTATACACCCAGCCAAATCAGTGAATGAAAGAGAGCTCTTGCTAACCACTTTCAAATTTAAACCTTCAAATAGGATAGAAGCCTCAAAGACGGGTGTCAGCCCTGGTGTCTGCTTTTACCTCTTTATTCCTTTCTCTTTTCTCTGCTACTATTCCCCCTCCTCCCTAACCCCTATCAGAGAATTGTCTAAGAAAGGAATCTCAGAAGTAATTCATCTCAAAAAGGAAGGAGCTACATAACAAAAGCTAAAGGAGAAAAAAGAATATATGAAGGCTTTAGGGCTTAGAATCAGAAAGACCTGAATTTGAATCCTGACTTTGCTTTCTCTAACTGGAGTGTGTGTGTGTGTGTGTGTGTGTGTGTGTGTGTGTAGAGAGAGAGAGAGAGAGAGAGAGAGAGAGAGCATACTTGACTCACCATAGACACTCAATAAACAATAATTAGTGGTTCCCTCCAGAGGAAAAGAAAAGGAGTTTTTGAGGGCTTATTGGCGTAGAACAGGTGTACAATATAAGTGGGAACCTAAAAACTAAGTAATCAAGATAAATATTATGTTAATGCAATGTATCTAAAATATACAAATTAATAAAAAATGTATGATAAATTATCAAATTTTTAAATAAAGTCAAGTGCAGTAGGGGGCTGGCAGTGTTCTTTCTTTTAACCTGTGTGATAAATTATGCCCATTTGCCTTCATTGGACTGTATGTTTACATTCACTGCACTTTTCTATACATGTATTTCCAAAAATTGCAAAAGGTGATGAAAATGGGGAAAAAACACAATAATTATCCTGTATTTATTGATAAGTTTGATAAGGTAGTATAGGAGATTGAAATGGTTTTGAGATACTTTGTTGAAAGGGGGAAAATGAACTGTATAAAGAGAAGAAATGAAAGGATTTGGACTATATATAAATAAAAGAATAGTGAATATATAAAGAATAGTGATATATAAATAGTGAGAATAGTGATTGCTGTGGTTCCAAGGTAGAAAATGAGAGACATTAGTCAAAGAGTGAGAAGACAACCCCCCCCCCCCCGCCACATCCCAAGGCATTTCCAAACTGCCAGAGAGCTAAGGATGTTTAATAAGGAAGAATAAAGGAAAATGAAGTTCAAACAGTGATGCCACTTCTATTCTCTCAAAATGAAACGTGACAGCCTTTCTACAATGGATTTACCAATCTGAGAACATACAGAATTCATCAGATCCTATTTGCATTATTTCCTGCTGCTTCTTTTAGTTGACATTTATATGAATCGACTCTAGAATTCATATCGAATAGCACTCTCTCAGATTTTTCCCCATAGAATCCAAAAGCAAAAATGTGTATATGAATATATTTTTACCTAGGCTCTAAAAAAGGAGCTCTTTTAGCTTGTAAGGAATCTACTTTTGCCTGTGCATGTCTACGTTTTCTCATTTCTTTATGTCTATCTTTGGATTTCATTCCATCAGAGAACTCTGGGAAAGTATTGGGAAGTGTCTGCATTTTTTCAAAGATGCAGTGCATGGCAGTTAAATTATTAAAAACTTATTTCCAAAATGTGTGTTGAATGTTGATGACAAAATAAAATCTTTTATTTACAGATAGCTTAAGATTGATTCTCTGGAGGTAGGGACTTGGAGAGCATGTATAAACATTTACACATATGCAGATAATATAGAGAGGCATATATGGAACATGCATTTATACACTGCTTCTAAAGTTACTGGGTGAAAGAGTTTCAGAAGATATTGAGAACAAAATCTGGAAGTTGTAGAAGAGCCTATATATTAAGATCTATAGCCAATAGGAAGAAACCGACTCACATGTGGACATGCTTGTGACTAACATGTTCCCATATCTTGGCAAGGCCAATGGGTTCATTCTCAGATAAAAGTGTAGATTTAAAAAGACAGTTTTAATGCTGGGGATATAATAACCACCCTTTTGCAATGTAACTAACAAGTGCTGGGCAACTAGAATCTGTGAAGGATATAGTGACCTTGTGGAACAAAGCGCCAGAACTGACCCGTTGATGCTCACATCTATTAGACCTCAGGAGGCTGAGACCAGGGCTCTTTTCGAAGACTTCACTGTGTGAACTCACACAGGTCTCTAAGATTATTCCTTATCCTGAATGCTAGTGACCTGGTCTGATGGGAAAGCCTTCAGGCACTGTAGGCGGTCCATTAACTCTTTCATTAATTAACTCCCTCATTTCTTGAAAAGAGCAGCAGACTGCTTCACGCAGTTGTGATTCCTCAGACTCTTGCCTTTCCTACAGTACAGCCTTTGTTTGCCAGAAAGCCAGATGCCTTGGCAGTCTGGCACCCACATTCTCTGCGCTGTCTGCTACAGGTCATGTTCTTTGGGTGGCTTACATGGTGTGTAAACATAGCACTCTAAGCTTATCTGGCCTCTAGGTCCCTCTGTACGGCTGGGTCCCTTCTCTCCTTCCCCATTGCCTTGGTTGCTATCACCATCATTAATTGACTACTGCAATGTCTCCTAAGCAACATCTTTGTTTGTTCTACTCTTAACCCCGTCAACTCCAAACCAGTATTACCATAGCAGCTGGGGTAATAGTTTTAAAATGCAGATTTGATTGTGTCACTTTCAGCTTAAAATATTTTTGTGACTTTTTTTTAGAAATCAAACCCAAATTTAATATGCCACATGAGAGACTCTGAAGGTCTGGCTCTTCTCTTTTATCTACAGCCTCATCTCCTTACACTCCCTGCTGGCAACCTATGCTTGCGTCATTATAAGCTACTTGCACTTTGTAAGCACTATATTCTTCCATATTTTCATGACTTTGCCCCAGTGGTGCAATTCTAATGTACAGAATACCCTTTCTGTCCTCTTGGTTCAGCTAGTTCCTGTTTATGTTTTAAAAAAATAGCTTTATTGAGATAAATTCACATAACTTATAATTCATTCATTTAAATGTGCAATTCGGTGGGTTTTAGTTTAGCCACAGAGTTGTGCAACAATTACCACAATATAATGCCAGAATAATGTTGTCTCACCATAAGAAACCTCATACCAATTAGCAGCCACTTTCCATTTCCCTCCAACTTCTTCCCCCACCTAGCCCCTAGCAACCGTTAATCTGCTTGCTCTCTGTGTAGATTTGCCTATACCAGATTCATCTTTAAAGATTTCTCAGGTGTTGCACCTCTTTCTTTCTGTTTGCCTCCCAAACCCCTGTTGTAAAAGTCTGTCCTCTGGGCTTCAATAATATCCTATGCATTGCTCTGTCTTCACACTTACTCCATGGTGTCCTTGCCTGCCTCCCCACAGGGAGTTCCATATTCATCTCTGAAACCCCAATATCTAATACTTTGCCTGGCTCATGGGCAGTGGTACATAACTATTGGCTAAATAAATGAATGGCAAGGAGGGAAGCTTCTCAAGAGCCAGACAGTGGTGGGTGCCTAAGTGCCCATTTTCCACCTCACTTGCACTTGGATAAACATGTCTCTTCCATCTCTACCATTGCTAGCCATGTTCCAGAACCTAGGGAAACATTACCATAAATGGTGTAGAAGTATATCTTCAGGAAATATTCATGAGAACACAGTTTAAGTTTTATCTGTTGGGATAACAGCAGTATCTTAGGCCATCTTTCTACTTAACTTTCTCAATTTTCGGTTCATTCTTTCTCTTCTTTCTCCCTCACTTTCTCTTTCCTTCACTCTATATTTGCTTTTTTAAAAATGCACATTTCAGAATATCTCTATTTAACAATGTAGGTCCTAAAATTTGAAAAATCACTTCAGTATGAGATGTCTGAACATGAATCCACTTTGAATCCTGTTTGATTGTTCCATTTCAATGCAGCACATTTCTTTTTTCATGATTGGATATTAAAAAACTCATTAGCAAGGGAATATAAAACAGTTTGAAAACAAAATGGAATATAAAGATGTTCAAAACTAAATCAACATTTTATTGACTAGAGACAAATGGGGATATACCCTGACTCTGGCCACCATTGTCTACCTTTGTCTCTATGCCTTTCTCCCTATTCTCATTCTTCTCTTATCCTATATTTCTCACCACTCCTCTCCCCTATTCCCAGCTCCTCCCCGCCTCTCTCTTTAATTCTCTCCTCTGCTCCATTTTTCTGTTTGGGCCCTTCTTTATGTTTTAATTTCTGTTTCTCTTCCACTTTCCATTTCATTCTTCTTCCTGATCAGCCTCCTTTCACTTTCTTTCCTTAGGATCCTTTTTTCCACCTAGAATAAGGTAGCAAAGGGGGAGGAGGTAAGCAGGAAAAGAGAGGGAGAGAGATTGACAGTGGTATTGTCCTGCTCCTACCCCATCATCTGCCACCAAATGGGATGCGCCCTGATCTGAAGCACTCATACTTCTCCCCTTTTATGTAAGGCACATAACCTCTCTGTGCCTCACTTTTCTCCTCTTGAAAATTGAAGTAAACTAATACTTGTACAGACTACCTCCCAGAGATGTTAGGGTCAGACCTGGGAATGAATATGAAAAAGATTTGAAAAGAAACAGGCCCCTGAGATTGGGAAGCACTCAGGGAGTGTGCTGGTGGGAAGGGTGGGAGGATGTCTGCCGTGCACTGCATAGGGACCTAATTAACAGAGGATTGCAGTTCTTGTCCTTTTGAGGAATGTGTTTCTTTTCACCTTTGTTCTACTCATCAAATCACTTGGTTGTCTGTGTGCCTTGTTTGAATGTTCTTAGTGTCTTCGGAGGGGTCGGATAACTTGCTCCTTTGTATGCTGTTGATTTTTATCCCTTCCTTTTCTCTTGCCTTGGGCTAGCAAACGGAACCTCCAGCAGCCAGCTCTCTACCCCCAAGTCTAAGCAGTCTCCCATCTCTACGCCCACCAGTCCTGGCAGCCTCCGGAAGCACAAGGTATTATGTCTCTTATACCTTACTAAACTCCTTTGCATTCAGAGTTTCTTGAATGGCAGGGTGGAAGTTTTTTCTTCCATTTCACTTCAATAGCATAATGAAGCCAGAATTGCCCTTCATCTGGCTCTGCTAGCTTGATGTCCTGAATCCCAACAGGGATCAAGCTTCTTGTCACTTTTACTTATTTCTCTGGCGCCTGCTTTTTTTTTTTTTTCCGATTTCCACTTACATCTGTATCTTTTCCAAGAGGAAAAAGTACAAAGGTCCCAAGTACCTCCTTCTGAGGTAATGGTGTAACCCAACAATGTCTTGGGGGATAGATTGAGCATTTGCATCCCCAGTTCAGAAACATAGCAAAGGGGGTGTTGAGGGCAACACCAGGAACCAGTCAAAGGAAGTAACAAAGATAGAAGTCAAAAAATACTTGCACCAAGTTGCTCCCTTTAGATTTGCTGGACATTGATGAATAGACTCTTGTTTCACTCTGTTCACTAACTGGCAGATTCTGGTGCAGTGTATGAAGAAAGGACACAAACATATTGCACTGAACTTGGGCATCATTTGCACCTCTGTAACTATCCCAAGTAAATATATCATTAAAATAACAGAAATGTAGGGGCTAGGAGAGTAGCTCAGTAGTAGTACTCTCCTAGCATGGGACCCTCAAGGATCTGGGTTCCATAACCAGCACCACAAGTTATAATAATAGAAGTACATAAATTTCCTAGCAGTACTTTCCAAGCAGATTCCTGCCCAGAAATCTCTCCTGTGTAGAAAATGCAGGGGGGTCACTGCCTTACACCTCTTGTACCCGAGAAATGTGGATGTGGTTTCATCTCTGATGACCGCACTGTGAAGCAGGTTCCTAGAGGATTCTCTTGTATTCTTCTGGCTCACAAGACTTGATGTGAGATTAAGAGAAAAACAAAGCTAAAAAACAAAGCTAACTCCATCACAGAACCATAAATGGTTAGAGGTGGTGGAAGCCCCCTATGAGAGATATGAATTCATTTCATTTGATTCTCTCACTAATCTTATGAGGTTACCATTTTACAGATGAGAAAATTGAGGCCCAAATGGCTAAGTTCCTTACCAGGACAACATAATTACCTATGGGACTGGTACTGAAGTCACTACCAGTGTAATGCTGGAGTCATTTCACACTAGCACTTGAGAGCTGATTGTGTATATCACTTCCTGTGTTCAGTAACATCATGTGGGTAACTTGAACTTGGCCACGGTGGGAATATTTACACCATGGAAATAAGTTATCTCTTTTCTCCATAGAAAGTCAGTTAAACATTGAACAGCATGCTACTGCCTGATATTCATTTTCATTTCATTTTTTCTACATCAGACTTTTAATTTCTCTACATCAGACAGCTGTTGCCTGTCCTATCATTCCTAATGCCCATTCCATTCCTTTAATTACCCTTTTAACTTCTGGTATTGATCCTAACAGGGACCTTCTGATTGTCCTGCTGAGCTATTTGGTTTCAGAATTTTCTGACCTGTCTCGTAGACATTTAATCAGAAATTGTGAGATGGATGAAAGTTGCTTTTACAATTCGCTTTCAGTTATTTTCTGAACAGCAAAGCTTGTTAATATTCACATTCCAAGATGGGAGCAGCCTACCTCTCTTGTTCTGCTGCCCATAATGAACCTCCTACGCTACACTGCTTCTTACTATATCTTTGCCTTGTGCTTTTCTGCCCCTGCCTTCCTTCTGGGAAGTGTAATCATTACCTTTCCCAAAGTGCTAGAGGCAGCATGGGCATTTGTTCTGCACACTTGAGTCGTTCAACTTTTCAACTGACATGTCTGGTTCATTTAGGCTGAAGACCCATCATCCATAAACCCATTGAGGTGAGTGTTGGTATTGTTAAACTGTTTCTCCTGGTTGGACTTGCAGGAACTTGTGGCTTGCTTGCTTTTTAAAAAATTCAATTCTAAAAACGATTTTAATTATTGAAGAACTAGAACAAGCTCACAGGTGGCAGCATTACAGGTCCTCACTATTTTCTTCACTGTGGAATTTTCAGTGTATCCTTTTATTTTTAAAATTACTCTTTCTTAATACTATTAAGAAAACAAGTAATAAATTATATAATTTTCTAGAGCAAGCTGTTAAATTAACATTTGAATTTAGATATAATGCACTATTTTAAAAACTTGCTCTTTTACCTTTTCACACTTATAAAAAGGTTGCAGGACTAATAAATGCTTCAATGCTTCATTTGTACAGATTCACCATTGTTTCTATATTTCCCATATGCTTTATTTTTTGTGTTCTCTCCCTCCCCACACCTGACAGACATACACATATACATTTTACTATTTTTCTGAATCATTTGAGATTGTTACAAACATCATGCTCCTTTACCCTAAATGCTGAAGTGTGTATTTTTTAAGAATAATGGCATTTTCTTTCATGACCATGGTACAATTATGAAAATCAGGAAATCTAACACAGGCACAATACAGTCCATATTCAAACTTTATCAACTGTCTCAGTAATGTTCTTTTTCAGTCCAGCATCTAGGATAGGATAACACATTACACTCAATTACACTATCCTTTTGATGATCTTTAATCTGGAAAAGTTCTTGAGACTTAATCTTTTAGTATAGTATGTTATAGAAAGGAAGAGTATAGGCCAGTTATTTGGTAAAATGTCCTTCAATTTGAATTTGTCTGCTATTTCCTCATGATTAGATTCAGATTATGCAGTTGGGACAGGGCTATCATAAGAATGATGTTGCACCCCCTCAGTGCATCCTATTGGGAGTCAATAAGCCTCATACTTATACCAGTAATGAAGCTTGAACTGATTTTTCTGAATAAGCTAAAATGTGTCTTGTGACCTTGGCTCAATCCCCCTGGGTCACAGGTCCCAGCTTCACACCCCTCCTTTCACACAGCTACCTGAGCCTTAGAACCATCAATATCCCTGGGCAGTGGGCCTGAGCAGATCTCATCTGACCTCTTGTCCAAGTGAACCTGAAAGGTGTGAGTCATGGTGGAGGCAGGAAGCAGGTGGCTGAGGCCATGACTTTCCTCCTGCACAATTGGAAACAAACTTGAAGTCCCAGCATCCCTCTGGTAACTTTTGATGGCTGTGATGAGGCCCTAAGCTGTAATCAGCCTTTTGGCTTCTCCTCTTAAGCAGCTCATGGAGAATCCTTAATGCAGCTGCAAGGGGGTTAGCCAAAGTCCGCATTCTCAAGTGCTACAATATGGACACAAAGTAAATCTTTGGGTAGTTAATGAGAACAACATTTTGCATTTCTATGCTGCTTAAATCTTTTCCATAGTCATTTCTCATTTACTCTTGTTATATCTCCATGGAAGAGATAGGGCAGAGAGTATTCCCATTTTACAGATGAAAACAAAGAGGTACAGAGATTAAAGACAGTTTCAATATGATTCAACAAAAAAATTATCAAGGACCCCTTTGGTGAATAGTGTCACATTCAAGATCTTAAAAAGATTTACAAACATAGGGAAACTCATTCAATGAAAAGCTTTCCCAGATAAGTAATTGCACCCATGATTTTAATTTGGAGGTGTTTTATCTGCAAAGTATCTGAACATAACATATTATCTGAATATTTAACTAACATTATTTAAATATACATTTTCCTTTATGTTTCCAAAAATTCTTTTGTCCTCCTATAAGTGATCAGAGATAGATGGATGAATAAAAGAGTCCTGACCCCTAAGTCACAGGGGCAAATAACTCTAATATATGTGGCTTTGCGTAGTGTAATGGAGAGCTAACAAAAGGACTGCAAGAGGGCAAAGTAGGGTGGGAAAGACATCTGACTGAGGGATGGTTGGAGATGGGGAAAGCTTTTCATAGAGTGACATTTAAGTGGGGCCTTGAAAACTGGGTAAGCTTTTGATGGCTGGTAAAGAGAACAGGCATTTCAGCTTAAAAAAACAAAAACAAAACAAAACAAAACAACCAGCAAAAACAAAGCCACACCACCATAAAGTGAGTGCAGGGCTCATTTGAGAAATAGCAAACCTAAACTAGAAGCCAGTCTTCTCAAAAGTTTTCCCTGATTTCCTTTGGACTATAAGCTCCTTGGACCAGAGACCATTTTTTTTTTTCTCTAATGCAAGAGTATCGCCAGCACAGCTGTATTTGTTACAAACATTTTGTTCTGTAGGGCTCCAAGGGACTAAGCAAATGAATTTCAGGTGCAAATTATTTGTATTGTTAAGCAATATGTGTGTTTCTGTATTTCTGCACATCAATCAACAAAAACAGAATGTTAAGATAATTCTTTTTCCTGAGCATTATTCTGCCCATACAAGAAAATATGTTTTGAATGTGAAATAAATTGATGGAGGTACAGAGGTTCAGAAGTTCATACCTAGCTCTGGTCCTGTGGATTCCCTCCTGAGTCTGCACCTCTACCCATTCTAAGTCACAGCAGCTTCAAGTGGAGTCGCCTCACAGTTCTACCCCTATGCCTTCACCCACTTGTTCCAATGCAAAGTCAGGGACTAGTATTCTCATATAATTATTTCCACCAACCAACTCCATCAAAGTGTATGTTACTTGAATAATTGAGAACAGAGATGAATGGTGAAGCCCAATGATTTAGTATAAGACTCAAAGTGACCTTCATATTTTTAAGAGCCCTTTTGTACTGCCTGAAAAATATCCAGGGACTTTGTTAACTTGGCAGGGTCCATCTCATTTCTTGTGCTTTGGTGCAACTAAAGAAAAAAATGCAATTATTATATTTTATAGAATTTTAGAACTAAAAGGAACATTAAAGATCTTATAGTACATAAGTTCCTCAGTTTTCAGATGTAGAAAGCAAAGGCCCAGAAGGGGAAGTTAAATAGCAGATCTGGGCCTAAAATTTGAGTCCTATGTCTCTTAATCCTGTGCCTTTTCTACTACAGTGAAATTTCATTATATTCAAGTTTAAAATATGATATTCATCAATAGTCTCAATAGAGTGATAGAAAAAGCTACTATAAAATTATCCTTTACATTAATACATGTTATTACATCCTGAGTATTACTATATTCATTATACAGCTATATATACAGATTGCTGTGTGATCTTGTTCTCTGAGAACTGCTTTAGCTGCATCCCATAAGTTTTGATATATTGTAACCACATTTTTCTTTATCTCAAAGTATTTTCTAATCTCCCTAATTCTTTGATTCACTGGGTTAGTCAGTAGTGGCTTAGCATGTGATCCATCCTGGAGAGTGTTCATGGGCACTAGAGAACAATGTGTATTCTGCTGTCTTTGAGAGCATTCTATAGATATTTGTTTGCTTATAGTGTTGTTCAAGTCCTGTATTTACTTCTTGGTATTCTGCCTAGTTGTTCTATTCATTATTGAAGGTGGGGTATTGAGATTTTCAACTAAAGTAGTTGAATTGTCAGTATCTGCTTTTGACTCCATAAGTTTTTGTTTCATTTACTTTGGGGCTCTGTTGTTAGGTGCATATATATTTATAACATTGTTTTCTGGAGTCATTGACCCTTTATCATTATAAAAAGTTCTTTGTCTCCAGTAACAATTTTTTTCTTAAAGTCTGTTGTTTTCCAATATTACTGTACTTATTCTAGTTCTCTTTTAATTATTGATTTCATGATAGGTGTTTTCCCATCACTTTACTTTCAACATATTTGTGTCTTTCAATCTAAATTGTTTTTCTTAGCATAAGGCTATGATACTTAGCATAAGGCTTGATACTATTTTTTATAAAGTCAATTCTTGCAATCACTGTGACTCAAAGTCAATTTGAGTGTTTAACATACTAGTGCTTGATGCAATTACTGGTAAAGTAGGAATTATATTTACTATTTTCTATATGTCTTCTGTCTTTTTGTTTCTTTATTACTCAATTCTTGCCTTTTGTTGAATATATATTGTCTAGTGTACCATTTAACTCCCTTGTTGATTTTTTTTACTGATTTTATTTTGAGCTATTTTCTCAGTGTTGCCCTAAGGATTATAATTAGTATCTTAGTACAATCTACTTTAGATTAATAGCAACTTGATTTAAATCATATGTACAATTTTTGCTACAGTGTTCCTGTTTCTTCCCCCTTCCTTTGTGCTGTTACAGACATACAAATTACATCTTTATACACAATAAGTCCATCAACACATTTTTATAATTACTACTTCATGCAGTTGTCTTTTGAAATAAGCCAGACACAGAAAGAAAAATATTGCATGATCTCACTTATATGTGGAATCTAAAAAGAAAAGGAAAAAAAAAGGTCAAACATGCAGAGGTGGAGAATAGAACAGTGGTTACCAGGGGAACTGCAGGGGAGGGGGTGAAGAAAATGGGGAGATGTGGGTCAAAGGACATAAAGCAACAGAAATCTAATGTAAATTCAGAAATCTAATATACAACATAAGGACAATAGTAAACATATCGTATTAGAAAGTAAGTAGATTTCAACTGCTCTTGTCACACACACAAAATATGTGAGATCATAGGTGGTAATTTGCTTCATTATATTAACCACTTTACTATCTATAACACCATACTGTAAATCTCAAATATATAAAGTAAAATTTACTTTAAAAGGAAAGAAGAGTGGCTCAGGCCCGTAATCACAGCAGCTTGGGGGGCTGAGGTAGGAGATTGTGGGTTGGAAGCCAGCCTCAGCAATTTAGTGAGGTTGTAAGTAACCTAGTGAGAACCTGTCTCAAAATAAAATATAAGAGGGCTGGGGATGTGGCTCAATTGTTAAGGGTCTCTGGGTTCAATCCCTGCTACCAAAAAAAATTAAAGAAGAAAAAAAAAGTGTTACAAACACAAATTTGTATTGTCTGTGCAATATACTTAGGCATTTACCTTTACTGGTGTTCTTTAGTCTTTATGTGGGTTGGAATTACTGTACAGTGTCCTTTATTTCTTCTTGAAGGATTCTCTTAAGTATTTCTTGTAGAAGAGGCTAGCACAATGAATTTTGTCTTTGTTTATCTGGGAATACCTTCATTTCTCCTTCATTTGTGATAATTATAATTTTGAATTAAAAGGAAAATGTTGCTTGATTTCCTAAACTATCCACTAAGTCTCCTAACCTTTGTTAAGGGAGTCTGTGCATGTGTTGGAGCAGGATTTCAATGCTCTAACAGGTAGGTTACTACTCTACCTTAACTCTTCATTTGCTACTTGCACAGGGCCTCAAGTTCAGCCAGAGGTGAGAGATTAGGGTCTTCTCTAGTCTTGTTTGAGAACAGTCCCAGTCCTTGACATGTGCCTGACCTTCTAGAATCCCAGGAGTATATGTTAGAGCTTCTCAAAGTCCCTTATGGAGAGCACTAACCTTTTCCTTTTAATTTTTTTTTGGGGGGGCATTACTAGTGATTGAATCCAGGGGTGCTTTACTGCTAAGCCACATCCGCAGCCCTTCTTATTTTGAGACAGGGTCTCGCTAAGTTACTGAGGTTGGCTTTGAACTTTCAATCCTGCTGTCTCAACCTCCCAAGTCGCCGGGATTATAGGCATGTATCACCACACCCAGCTCATGTAAGGTTTTATTTGCCCCATTTTTTGCCCCCACCCAGGTAACTGCAATTTTTCAACAATTGCAACTGATTGATACCCCCCATCCCCAAAAATACTGTTCATAGCAAGTATGCTCTGAGTCAAGTGAAATAAAGAAGAACCTGCAAGCAGGAGTTTCCAGGGAGCTCCTACACAGGTCAGAGAGTGATAATTCTCTGGGAATGAGGCATGTTGTGACCTCCAAACCACCGCATGCATCCTGCAGTGGCTCCTACATTGCTGTTTTTCACAGATATTGGAGGCACTTGGTTTTCAAGGCTATCATGGACTTGAAAAAGGGAGAGTGAAACTAGAGCAAGTTAAAGCATCAAAAATCTTGTATTCTTCTAAGATTTGGCCATATTCCTTGAATAAACACTTCTCAGATTGTTACAAATATTTGGTCCACTTCCAGAGTTCTGAAGAAGTTGACTTTTGCCAATGTTATAGAAAAAGATTTTCAGAGTCTTAATCCACCTTTCTGCAGCTCAAAGATACCTTTGATTACGTTGGATTTTCACTTTTCTCAAGTAATTGACAATTAAATCCTTCAGAGACACAACTCCATTGTGTGTCACTTTGCCTCAATTGAATTTCACAAGTTTTTGTTGCAGTTCTATTATTTCCTCAGTTTTATATTTAGTACCTATTTATTAGTTTTCTAATTAACTTTTGTTTGGTAGTTTAGAACAGAGGTGCCAAATCTTACCTGGGTCCTGGCTCTATTTGTATAGATAGCTCACTCATATAAAATGGTTTTTACATCTTTAAATGATTGTAAAAGAAACAAAACCCTAAGGAGTATATGTGACTGAGACCATACATGGTCAACAAAGAAAGCCTAAAATATTTACATCTAAAGGTTGCCAAACCCTGATTTACAATGAAGGGGATGGTGGGTTTATAAGAAGTGGGTCCATTTGTTACAGTTGCCTTTGTTGTGTTTTCAAATCATTCAGTGTTCCTTGGAGAGTCACAAATTATAGTCTCAGTACTGGAAGAAACCTTACAAATTGTCTTCTTCAAAGTCTCTTACACTAATGAAGAAACTAACATTCAAAAGGACATTTCAATATCATATTGTGAATTAGCCAGGTCTAAAATCTCAGGTTTCTGAATGTGCTTTACTCTTCTTTCCATTCTAAGTAGCCTAAGTTTTTTTCTGCCCCATCTTTCTCAGCAAAAAGCATTCTTTCTCTGACTCTATCTACCTCTCCTTGTGTGTGTGTGTGTGTGTGTGTGTGTGTGTGTGTGTTACTGAGTATGGAACCCAGGACCTCATGCATACTAGGCAAGCACTCTACCTCTGAACTACACTCCCAGCCTTGTTCTTTTTCTTTTTATTTTGAGACAAAGTTTCACTAAGTTGCTGAGACTGGCCTCCAACATGTGATCCTCTTGTCTCAAAGTCCTGAGTCACTGGGATTATAAGCATGTACCACTACACCTGGCTGTCAAAAAGCATTGTTTTTTTTTTGTATCAGGAATTGAACCTAGGGGCACTTAACCACTGAGGCACATCCCCAGCCCCTTATACTTTTTTTATTGTGAAACAGGATCTCGCTAAATTGCTGAGGCTCCAAACTTGCGATCCTCCTGCTTCAGCCTCCTGAGCCTCTGGGATTACAGGCGTGTGCCACTGTGCCTGGCAGAAAACATTCTTAATATTATATAAATTTCTCTTTCCCACTGTTCTTTCTCCTTCCTCAGTTACACTTTCACCCTACCTTGAGCAGAAGTTGTGTTTTCCAATTTTCTTGGACAATCCTCTATGAAAGTTCTTTTCTCCCATTATACCACATTGTTAATTCTAAATTTCCAGTTCTCTTTGGTATCTTGCTAATAACATAAAAAAAATAGTGTTTTTCAAACTTTGCTACATTTGAAGGTGCAGAGAAATATGGAGTTGGGTAAGATTCTGCCACCCCACCTCTGGTTCATTGAGAACAATTACACTTTTTTAATGAATTGGGTTTCCAAGCAATATTTCATTTTAATATAGGGGTTAAAAAGAGAGACAGCATGAAGGAGAGGGAGAAAAAGAGAGACAGACAGACAGACATTGAGAGTCAGAGACAAAGACCAAGATTTGAAAATCACTGATTTAAACCATGGGTGTAATCTGAGAGGAATCACAAGTATCTCCAAATAAATCTCTAGAAGCAATGGGAAAAACCAGTACCATTTCATTCCCTTTATCTTCTTGAGACACAGACCATACTGGAGCCAGGAATGCCAATTCCTGGCAAGAAACAGAAACATCAGGAAATAGGTTTGAAGTAGGTAGATATGGAACATTCCATTAACATTTATTGAGGCTTGGAAGTTCTTTGAGAGCTTAAAATGAACCCATGTATGTTTTCACAATTGATTTTGACAAATGTACTAATATCAGTCCATAGAGGAAAGATAGTCTTTTAAATAAATAATGCCAGAGCAATTTGATATCCTAGGCAAAGCAATGAAACAAACAAATAATCTTGACCTTGACTTTATTTCTTATACAAAAAATAACTAAAAAATGGATTGCACACTAAAATACCAAAAATTTAGAAATGAAACATAGGAGAACATCTTCATAATGTAAGCTAGGCAAAGAGTTCCTAGATTTGACAAAAAACACAATTTACAGAAGAAAAAACCCCCAACAAATTGGATAGATTGGACCTCACCAAAATTAAAAACTTGCTCTGCCAAAGACCATGCAAAAGACATGAAAATATAAACTACTGACTGGGAGGAAAATATTTGCAACCCACATATCTAACAAAATACTTATTTAAAGAATATATAAATAACTCTTAAAACTGACAAATAAGAAAAAATCCAATTAGGAAATAAACAAAAGATATGAACAAACATTTCACTGCAGAGGAAATAGATGTCATTTAAGTACATATGAAATATTTTTGTATTAGTAGTCCATGGGGAAATGCAAATAAAAACCTCAGTGAGACATCAAGATATTTTAATATCACTAGCCCATCAGGGAAATGCAAATTAAATCCTCAATGACATATCACTACAAATCCACAAGAATGGTTAAAATAAAAAGTAAAAGTACCAAATGCTGGTGAGGATGTAAAGACACTGAAATCACTAATATTTGGTTAGTGAGAAGATAAAGGTTACAGTCATTCTGGAAAACAATATGGTAGTCCTTATAAAACTCAGTATTTGGGCTGGGGCTGTAGCTCAGTGGCAGAGCACTTGCCTAGCATGTGTGAGGCCCTGGGTTTGATCCTTACCACCACATAGAAATGAACAAATAAAGGCAAAAAATCCATCTACAACTACAAAAAATTTAAAAACTTAATATGCATGTGGAAGGCCCTAGATTCAATCCCCAGTACCAAAACAAAAATGTACAAAAGGAAAAAAGAATAGAGAAATCCCTAAATTAAACATGCAATTACCATATGACTCAGCAATTGCACATTTGAACATTTATTCCAGAATAATGAAAACTTACATTCACATAAAAACCTGTACATGAATATTTACAGCAGCTTTATTTGCAATAGTCCCAAATTGGAATCATTCCACATGCTCTTCAGTGAGTACATGGCTAAACAATTTGTGGTACTTCTACACCATGGAAGACAACTCAGTAATACAAAGTTGGAAACTATTGATACATGTAGCAACTTGTTTGAATCTCCAGGGAATATACTGACTGAAAAAAATCAATCCCCAAATCTTACTAACTCCATGACTCCATTTCACCAGCATCCTTGAAATACAAAAATTACAGAGAAGGGAAGCATCTCTGTTGGTTGTCAGGGCTTGAGGAAGCAGATGTGGATGAATATAGTCATAAAAGGGTATCACAAGAGAGCCCTGTGCTGAGAGTTCTGCATCTTGACTATGGTGACACAGACACACAAATGTGCAAGCAATACAATTGCATAGGATTATGCACAGTCAAACAAATGAGTGCAAATAGAACTTTAAGATGTTATGTTTGGAAGAAATTGGGTGAAGGGTACTTTATCGTATGGTTATCTCCCTATACATTTTTCTGTTTCTTATGAATAAACAATTATTTGAAAATAAAAATTAGAGAAAAAACTAGTTAAAAAAACTAGAACAGTCATTCCAAAGCTCAAGACGTCAAGAAAGGGAAAGTTAACTTTGCCTCTTCTCTTCTTATAGGACCTGTACCTGCCCCTGTCCTTGGATGACTCGGATTCTCTTGGTGATTCCATGTGAAGGAGGAAGGGAGTGTTCAGAGTCCAGAGTACAAATCCAAGCCTACCATTAAAGTAGGGTACTTTACTCAACTGTCCAACAGGGCTATTGGTGCTTTCAATTTTTTGTTCATTGTCGTCGTTACTTTTAAAAACACACTGTAGTATGTTGGGTTTATTTTCCTGTGATTTCTCCTCTGGGCCACTGATCCACAGTTAGCAATTATGAGAGATAGATTGATAACCATCCTTTGGGGTAACTTTCCAGGGATGCCAAAAGTGCTAGTACATGACCTTTCTACTGAATACTTAGCGCCTTCATTATTTTTCCTGTCTCACTCATACATTACAGCAGTCTTCCTTCTGTAGAGGGCTGTTTATATACATAGCACTTAAAATGTTTATGTGGGGGAAAAAATCTCATTGGCATATCCAAGAGTGACAAATATAAGTGCCCCTTGTCTCCAGATCGTAAGAATGCTGGAGGCTCCCAGGAGGATGGCAAGGCAGTTTCTCAGCCTTGCTCTTCACTCCTGATTGAGCCCCCAGTTTGTTGTCTAGGACCAATCCTGGCTCTCAAGGGGTAGAAACACCAGCAACTAAATAACTGTGGCACCAGATGCTTAGGACTGTGGGGCAGGATTAGCTAAAAGAGATGAAGCAGAATTGGGAAATACTGCAGATGTTTCAGTAGAATTTAAAAAGCACAGTGAATTCCTGGTCAACCTCTCCACTGGGGCAATTTGGAATCAATAAGTAATTGATAAAATTTTGGAGTAAAGGATGTTATACACTTGATTCATCTAGAAAGCTGTCCAACATATCAAGTTATTACAATGAATTGTATGGTATCCATCTATCTCTGTTCTATTGAATGCCTTGTAAACAGCCAACACTGAAAACACTGTGAGAATTTGTTTTCAGGTCTGACACCTTTCGGTCACTTTTTATAGCAAGAAACCAATATCCTTTTTATAAAAACTCATGTCTGTATTTCAGGAGCAAACTCTTCAGGCTCCTTTTTTATAAACTGGTGATTTTTCTTTTGTCTAAAAAACACATGCAGAAAATTTACCAAAAAAATGCAGAAGAATAATGTAGTTTAGAAACCATGCTATCACTGCCAAATGGTAACCTCCAGGAGAATATGAAACAAATAGCAGAGGCCAATTCAATAGAATCAGTCTTTTGATAGCTTTTTAACAGTTATGCTTACATTAATAATTTCAATGTGGACCAGACATTCTGATTGCATTTTAAATGAAATGTTATGGCATATTTTAAGCAACTCTTTTTTATCTATAATCCTAATATTTCATACTGAAGATACAGAAACCTTTCACTTTAACACTGGAAAGGATTTCTCTTTATTAAGGACTGATCATTTGAAATACTTCTCAGTCTTTGAGGTACAGGTTCATAACACTGCTTTTTGTCTGTAATCATAGCCCATAATGGCAAAGAAAACTAAATTTAGGTGAAAGCCATGCATGCTAAATTCTGTGTTTGCTTTGAGCAGATATGAAGATTTCCTTTATTGCTTTGTAATTGTTCAGATATTTTGAAAGGTGCATCATTCAAAGCCAAGCTATTGTTTGGCTACTGAATGACATGTAGTTGTCCCTCCCACTAATGGAATGAGCTTGCTGTGTGTCTGTGTGTCTGTGTGTGGGGGTGGGTGCATGTGCGTGCACACGTGTGCAGGCATGCACATGCTCATCTGCAGTTGCTTCATAATTAGGAAATACTACAAGACAACCCAACACGGATTGGTGGTAACTTGGTGGCATTGCTGATATGCAGGGAGAAACACAGGGTGGAAGGAGTAGCTAGAAGCCCCTAGACAAGTTTCAGAAGTCCTTAATTACCAGAAACAGTTTTGGTTCAGAAGTGAGATGATGGTAGTACTGGTATCTGCTTATTCTGGTCATTCACTGAAGAACCCCCAAACTATGAGGATCTCCTTTTGATCTTGCCATTGAGAAACTCATTTCACTCAGCCCCTATTTCTAGAAACTCATAGTTTTCATATTGCCTTCTAGAATGGTTAATAGTTAATTAGGAAAAATGGGTACTTTGGATTGGGAGATGGGGATAGAGAGTGGTGGGAGGTCTATTTTTAAACTTTAGACAAGACCCTCCAAAAGATTCCATCCACCGTCTTTCTCAAAATCTCATTTAGTCCCATACCTTTATTTTAAGATGAGGAAACAGAGGCCCAAGCAGCTTAGTGACTTGCTGGGAAAGTAGAACCAGAGGAAGAATCCAGATTTCCTCATGCTCCACACAAGCTGTCTGAAAACCTCCTTGCTTGTGGATTATGTACCACTAGAAAATACCAAATGGACATATTTTATTTATAATAACCTTGGAATCAACACTCTTCTATAACAATAGTACAGTTTCCATCTTTCTATTTATCAATTATAGGGAAATGTTTCTGTATTCCCACTTTGAGGAGCTTGCCATAGTTCAAAATTCAAGCCTTCCGTAATTGCATTTTAAATTCGCCCATTTTAAAGGCAAAAAATTGTCACTGAGCTCCTTTACCCATATTATTCATCCCCAATTTACCCAGTCCGGTTTTACCACTCTAGCCCCATTGTGTTGACTGCTGTATGGTCAGCAAACATCAAGTCAGCAAGCATTTGCCACCACCCCCCAAAACTTCTTCTTTCTTATACACTCACACACACATGCACATGTGCACACACACACAATCCATCTGTTGCTTGTTCCTACCTCCTAATTTTTCTTCCCTACAGAAATAGAAATAGGGACAAAGAAGGGGAAATATATATATCGGGGCTGGGCTGAACAACTAACTTCCTAAGTAGTGTTAACTAGAGGTAAATTGAGAGAAAAATCTCCTTTTCTCTTCACTGTTTTGGAAAGGATAGCCATTAGCATGACTGCTTTGTGTCCTTATGGACTTTAGTATTAGCCTAGATTGAATCATAGAGTTTTCTAGCTGGAAGGAACCTTAAGATCACATCATCCACTCCAAATTCCTCATTTTTTTTCAGGCCAGGAAATGGAGACGCAGAGGTAAAGTAATTTCCCTGAGGTCACACAGCTGGCTAGGGGCAGGGCTGGGATTAGAACCTGCATCTCTTGGCTCTTATTCCAGGGCCTTTTCCCACTAACCAGTATTGCCTTCCATTAGGCTCCTGAGAATTCTTTCCCAGGGTCATGTTGCATCTTGGAGCCATATGCTGCTGCCCTGAACTCAGTGGGAAATCCACCCAGCAACTTAATATGGCTTTTTCTCCCCACATTCACATGGTTCCCATCCACATGGGCTGCAGATGTCCCCAAAGAGAGGGAGGCATTGAGGACCAATAGGAACAACAGTCAATTCAAGTCAGGGGATACCCCATCTTGAGGAACCTTTGGAATATTCCTCTGAGCTGCTCTGTCATGGAATGGAAGAAAACTAGTTTTCCCTATCTGCTGCACACATGTCACCACATACTGATTTGTCTTTCCAGGCAAAGGACTAAAGGTTTCTTGTTTCCAGAGCAGAGAAAGGAAGAAAGGAAGAGTGAAATAGTAATAGCTTTGTTCATCCTGCTTTTCTGAGATGGCTTTTCAGCATTTTAAAAACTAGTGCAGCTACCATTGCTACTGGCAATGCTTTCTTTTAAAATAGCAATGATTTCTTTTCACTAGACCAGCTAGAGAAAAAAAAAAACCTAGTTTTGCTGCAGTTGCCCTCATACACAATGTCCCTATAGCCATTCTTCCCTGATGGGGACAGTTTCCAGGTATAAGCAAGGGGCATTGTGACTAAAATGTTCCATGGCTGATGTTAAACATTGGTTCCTTATGTTTGCACCAAAATAGCAAGCAGTGTGCTCTACACACCATACCCATCTTCTTGTGTACACTTCTCCTGTGGCCTTCCATGGCAGAAAACAGGGAAACAAAGTTTGAACATGCAGCAAGGTTCTTTAGTTCAGGGAAACAAAAGGGTATTCATTAATTGAGTTCTAACAGACCACCAACTAGGCTTACCCCATTCCTCAAGTACTTCCTTCTCCTTCCTTTTTCTCATCTTCAATCAGAAGTAGCCAAGGAATCTTAATGTGGATGTAGAGCTATCCCCTTAGATCCTTCTTAGAATCACCTAGCCCAGGTCATAGACTAGAAATTCAGTGCTGGCCTAGGACAAAATTGTATCTCCATCCCTAATTTCTTCAATACTCAGGGTAGAGATGCACCTAATCCCTCTCAAATTTTTTCCAAATGTGTTTTATTTTTTAAAACATCTCCCTGGGATTGGAGATCAAACATACCCATGTCCCCAAAATGAACTCCAGCATAACATACACCAGTGGGAATATTTCAAAATATTAGCCCACCTCAGAAGCATCTATGTCAAGAGACTTCCCTAGACAGAAGCACTGAAACAGTGTGGATTGAATGACTTCCTTCACAGTTGTCTATTTGTTATGAAAATAAAAGGCACCAGGTATTTTTTGAAGGTGACTGGAACTTGTTCTTGGCCAAATGGGGCAATAGGATTCATGGCCAGGCCTCAAGCATGTTCTGTCTTTGCTGCTTTAGGACACTTGACTTTTAGACTCAGATTGGTTGCCTAAATAACCCCTCAGCATTTTGGGGTGTGGGGAAGGAACTGCAGTTCTATGTTATGGGACCTGGAGCCCAGAGAGGGAAAAATCTGAGCACTGGCCCAGACATTGACAATATGTCAGGAGTGATATAGGATCTTTTTTTGTAGGAATGGAGCCTTGCAAATGCTAGATCTCCTGAGTCCCTTTCCTAGTATGGAGTTTAGAAACTGTTATACTTCTGCCTCTGTCCTAAGAGGACCCCACGTGCGGCTCCACCCACTGTTCTATGAGTCCATACAGGTTTTCTTCTTCCTTGCAGGTATGACCACCTGGAGCAAGGATAGTTCATTGATTTTTCATGCCTACCTTCTGGCCAGAGAGGCATCTCCCTCAGATTTTCTGGCTGTTGGTGGCCAAGATTCAGTATAGTGCTGTTACCATTCAGTAGATTGCCATTAGTCAGCCCTTAAAAACTGTGATTACATATAAGACAGTATAGGTCTTTTTTTTTTTTTAAGTATAGGTCTTTTCTTAGAAATGAATTCCCAATTTTAGTATTCTGGCTAGCAGACCTCACATCTCTGGTATGTGAGACAGGTGGTTCTTGTTACACAGCAGCGAAGACACAGTGTGGAGAGGCAAACAAATTTCTAAACCCACAGCACTGACTTCAGTGGGCAACCTACTATGGGCTGTGAGTGTTAGCAGATTCTCATAGCACCCTTCCATTTTCTCTCATCAGAGTCTAGAAATCTCACTCTCCATCAGTCTGTCTTTCGGTATGCCTGACTCTCTTACCCCTTCAGGAAAAGGTGCCTTTCTTCTCTATCTCCTCTACCCTGCTCCCCAAAGTTTGCTTCCATTCCCAAAGCTCTGCTGTGGGATTCCCAGCCTCTTGACATTACTTCCTGCCTGTTTCCTTGTCAAGGATCTATGCAGCCCTCATACTTTGGCCAAGCTTGTTGGCATAGGCTACCATTTGAGAAGACTGACTTTTTATCCCTTGCTTTATTGATTTCAAAATCTTATGGAATTAGAAGTGAATTTTTCTTACCTTGAATGTTGGGGGCCAGGGGTATAGGAAGCCCATTGCGAATTAAGGCCTCTTCCTCTCCTGATCACAAGAAGGGTGGGTTAGTTGAGGGAGGTCAGATGAAACAACAGAAGTCAGAATGACTTGTAAACTAAGGCGAAGACTTGAAGGCATAGGAATTTCTCATTTCTGGGAAATGACCTGAGGAAATCAATAATGTTTTTTTGCCACTTTACCTCCCCTATGTATCTTTTTTCCTTTTCTCTCACTCTACTTCCCTATATTTGTTCTCAGTTTATACTCTGTGTTATCACTCTCTTTCCACAATCTAAACATCCATCCTTTTTACTGTGCAATTCTTCTTTTATTACCACTTTTTAGTTTTTCTTCCTCCCTGTCTAGGTACTGGGTGTATGCTGCTTCTAAGCCTGCAACTTTTGCCTTGGAATTGATGCAAAATTATTTCCAGACTCAACCAGCTCTAGTCTTACCCCAGTTCAGTCAGAAGCATGTTGGTGGGAATTAACCTGATCCTGGCCCTTTGTCTTTTCCATTTTCAGTCTCGGAAGACCTTCTCGATCATTGTCCTTATAGCTCATTTATCTTTAGGTCTTTCCCTTCCAAGCACTGTACAGAGTACTTTGTGGTTCCTTTTTAGTCTGCCATTTTTGTGGAGCAGTGAAGTGTGCTCAGAGAAATACTCAGCTGAACAGAAAAATCCACCCATGGATTCATATCAGCTAAATACTATTAGTTGATTTTGTTTAATTTGCTCATAGTTGAAAAAGCTGCAATATAATATAATGAGAGACCACAGGTGATTGCTCCTGTTATTTGGTTTGGCTGGGTGGGATGGGGGGCAGGAGCAATTTGTTTAAACTTTTACCACTACTCATTAAGCTCTCTGTAATAACCTTTTGTTTGGGATTTGCCAACTGTTGAGTTGGTCAAGCTAAACTGGTAGGCAACTGGGGTTAATTTAAATGAAAAGAGTATTTAACAAATCCATACTATAAAAAGAAACATTCACTTAATTGAGATGCATTTTTCCTTTCGTTGCTAAACATTTTATTTTTGACACCAACTGTTCAAGATCCTGCACAGGCAGTCCATATACATGTAATCAGTGGGCCTAGAGAAGCCAGCTTGTAGGTGTTCATTTATTCAGCAGAGTGCACATCCCCTGGGAATATCACTGCTTGGCAATATCAGACAGGATGCCAAAATTTCCAATGACTTTCTTTATAATTTCTCTTCAAGGGGTTTAAGCAAGTAAGAGGTTATGCCAAAATGTCTCCAGTTTATGGTCCTGTAATATATTGCAGCTTGAAGCCAATGATCCCTTATGACTTGTACACAACTAATGCATGTTTTGATTGAATTTTGCATTTCTCATGTGTGGTGAGTTCTTTAAAACATTTTTGGTCACCTTTCTGTGCCATTAAACTTGTATAGAAAATGTTTTTATGGCCATTTTTCAAAGGGAGAAAGTTTAAAATGGAAACAGCCCACCCTTTCTGCCCTATAGCTGTAGTTAGAATTGAGTAACTGTAGCAAAACAGCTGTAATTGGTGGTTGTAGTATTAGAGGCGTTAGCTTGCTAGTGACTAGCTTTGGAGAGTAAATGCATGGTATTGTACATCACATTTCTTAAATAACTCATTTTAACCTCTGAAAAGAATATATTATTCCTTGTGGCCCTTCTTCCCTCTCCCACTCCCTGCTCCCAGGTATCTTACAATTGTAAATAAATGATTTAGGGGCCAGTCATTCTTGCCAAGTAAAATCAGCAAAGAAAAAATAAGTCAAAAAGGGGGGAAAGGCATTTCTCAGCAGTTATTGACCATTTCTCAAGGAATGGCATGGTGATCAAAGACTCAGTTCCCTTTGACATAAAAATCAGTGGCAAATTGGGAGTTGAATAGTTCTCAGAATCACATGAAATCCAAAGACAGTAGACAATGATGTCCTTCCCCATCCCTGCAGTAGTTTTTGGGAATTTGGAGACATCCAAAGTCTCAGCTTGACCAATGACCAATAATTATTTGAAAATAAAAAAAGAAAAGAAAAACAGAGAAATATAACAGATACTTAAGAGTTTTAGTCATCTCTTTAGAATGGTTATAAACAGAAAAGGTGAGGACCTGGGTTCACATGCATTGCTGTTTCCCAGGCACTGCCTATCCCACTCTTAGACTATAATTTTCCTTTTTGGTTTGCTGTTTCCCTTGGACTGGTAGGTTTGATGAGGCCCGTGTAAAACTGGTTGGAGCAGACCCTTTTTATCTCCTGTGCCTGTTAACATCCCTTTTCCCTTCCCCCCTCCATACTTTGATGAGGGCTCTTTGGTCAGAGGACTTCAAGGTCGTCTAGAGAAGTTTCCCAGGCGTGTAAAGTGTTGTGAACTGTGAATGCTGCAGATTCACAGTGTTCAATACTGTGCAGCCAAAGAGCTGCTCTTGCAATCATTTTGGCTCTCAAGCTCTGTTCTCCATTGCATTCTCATTTCTGTGTACATTTGCAAGATGGGTGTAATGTCATTTTCCAAAAATAAAATTTGATTTCAATATTTCTGGCTGACATTCTCTTTTTTAACCATCAAACCAATGATCATATAACCACAAAATATCCAAGCTGGCATAAAACTTAGTATATTACCCAACCCCTTAATTTTACAAACGAGGAAGCTGAGGATGAATATATGATGGAAACACCATAATTGACAGCATGGCACATTTATAACATGAAAGATCTCCCTCCAGAGTTGAGCAGCAATCAAATGACCTCTTTTTGTATATGAAATCCTTTGCCCAGGGTCAGTTGGTGTCATCAGAATAGGTGGTAACTTTTGGTACTCTGTTTTCAGAAATCCAAGAAAGACTTGAAAATATCTCTACCTGCTGCCTGCAATTCATTCAACAGAGTAGCCTTCCTTTCTAAATAGATTATGGTGCAACTACTCTCTGGGAGAGGGAACACATAAATATTTTATTCACCCCAAGGCATAAATAACTAGTTAAATATTTTTCTCAGATTGGGTTTTAATGGGGTCAAGAACACAAGGAACTGTATGTGGGAAGAGGTCGATGGCAAGGGTGGGAGGAAACAGCACAGAAAGAGGAGGCTGAGATCTTGGGAAACATTCTGGTCAACCCCACAATTCTGAGGGCCAACACTGTAGTTCCCATCTGACCTGTGTTTCCAGAAGCAAATATACCAACATCCCCTAGGCATATCCATGGACTGAGGTAAGTAGGAATTCCTCCTCCATATAATATTTTAGCAAGTGATCCCATCACCATCGCTCTGGTGGGAACAAAGAAAGTAGATGGAGATGGCAAATCTTGGTGTGCCTAACTCAAAGGAAAGCTGTATGCAACAATCAGACTGGCTAGACCTTTGTAACAAAAATTTTGTAATAAAACTTCCACTAAGGGCTGGGTGTGTAGCTCAGTGGTAGACTACTTGCCTGTAAACATAGGTCCTGTTCAATTCCCAGCAGTGCAAAACAAACAAACAAAATCACCAAACTCCGGTGGAAAACAGAAACTGTCAAACAAAAAACTGTAGTGTTTTCCCCATAAAAGTAATATACTTTGTATAAAGGACTATTTTTAGTTTTTGAGATCGTATTATCTGTTTTACCTTTTTGGTATTAAAAATGTCCATTATTTTTCTTTATTTGTTCTAATTAGTTATACATGACAGGAGAATGCATTTTGACACATCATACAGAGGTGGAATATAACTTCTCATTCTTCTGGTTGTACATGATGTAGAATCACACTGGTCATGTAGTCATATATGCACATAGGGTAATAATGTCTGATTCATTCTACTATCCATTCTTTTATGCAATTTTGGTCACAGTAAAAGATAGGCACATGTTTGCTTTTGAATGTCCTAACAAGGCAAAATTTCAAGTGACTAATCCTGGGAGGGACTCAAACAAATCTATCTTTATTTCTTTTTTCTTTTCTTTCTTTTTTTTATTTTTAGTGCTACGAATTAAGCCTAAGGGCCCTTAACCACTGAGCCATAGCCCCAGACCTTTTTATTTTTTATTTGGAGGCAAGGTCTCACTAGGTTTCTTACAGTCTGGTTAAATTGCTGAGACTGGCTTTGAACCTGTGATCCTCCTGCCTCAGGCTCCCAAGCTACTGGGATTATAGGCCTGCATCATCATGCCCAACGTTTTTCTTTTTCTTTTTTAAATTTTGATGATTTATGAAGTAAAAAAATTTACCAACCACTTGTTTAGACTAAAAGAATGGAGATGTGAAAAAACAAGTATGGGTGGGGTTATAAGAAAAAGGTATTTGGCAATGGAGTTTTATTCCGTCATAAAGAAGAACGAAATTAATTTGCAGGAAAATGGATGGAACTCGAGAGCTTTGTGCTAAGCAAAATAAGCCAGACTCAGAAAGTCAAGGGTTGTATGCTCTCTCTAGTATGTGGAAGAGAGCTAGCTAGGGAGAAAAAAAAATTTAAAGGGGATCTCAGAAATAAAAGGGAGACCAGTAAGATAGAAGAAGGGGACCAGGGTAGGGAGGAGAAGAGGGAAAGGGGAAATAGTGGGGAATGAAATTGATCAAATTATGTTATGTGCATATACAAATATATCACAATGTATTCCACTATTTTGTATAATCATAATGCACCAATAAATAAAGAAACAGGTTGTTTGGTATTTGAAGGAAGTTCTTCCTAAGAGTACTCCATCTTCTCCCCTTCCACCTCTCCCCTCTCTTGGAGGTTTTCCCCATTCCTCCCTCAGCCTCCCTTCAGCTTTCCCTCCTCCCCACACTGTGAGCAGCATCCAAAACAGTACATGGGCACCAACTAGGAACTTGTCAGAAATGCACATCCTGGGCCCTACCCCATGTATATGGGATCAGAAACTGGGAGTGAGGCCTAGTGATTCCTGTGTTAACAAGCCCTCCAAGGGAATTCTTGTTTAGGAACTCCCTACTCTGATGAATTCCACTTTCTTTTCCCTGGAACTCAGAATTTATGTAGTATACATGGGTTAGAGTTTGCATCTTTCCTCAAAGAACAGACTCAAGAAACTGTTACTTCTCGAGATATATATATATATATATATATATATATATATATATATATTTAGTTTTTTTGAAATACAGCCTTTTTCAAACTCGAAGCAAAGATCCAGATGGGAATGCAAGCAGATCATGAGTTAAGGTCAGAGCTGGTGGACCATGGAACTGTTGATAGAGAAGTACAAAAATTTGGTGGGCAAATTAGAGTTAGGGAGGAAGAGGGAAAGAGGGAAATCCCTGATTTGATCAATTCAGCCTGAGCTTCTCCTGTTCCCAGACCCTCCTCTGCTCTGGACAGCTCAGTAGCCTCTTGCACACCTCCTCCCCTAACTTCAGCCCTGGCTCTGCAATGCTCATTCACACTTCACCCTTGCTGACAGAGTCTACCCTTTTTTCCCTGCCTAGAAAAATACCCTCTGAATGCCCTTCCACATTCTCTCCACCTGTCTAAATCTCAGGCGTAGCCAAAACCTACCAGCAACGGAACTTAAGGCATATTTATAAGAAAAACAAACCCAAACATGGAGAAAAATCTGGCAACTTTCTATTCCTGAACTTTCCAGAGCAATCCTAATCTTGTGTAACTTTTTTTCCTTTTCCAAATAAAGGTGATTTGTTAAACATATAACTGTGATTTCATTTTTATACCTTTCTAAAAAAGAATTTATATAAATACAGTCACAAATCAGAAAACATCCCTGAGAGTTTGAAAAAATAGGATTGGTTTCAGGGAGAGGCTTTCCCCAGGTTTTCTTGTCAACTTGTTTGCCTGCCACTCTCCTGCCCCCCCGCAACCCCTGCCAGTGTGGGAGAGGTGCTGCACCCTTCGTTTCTCTGTTCCCCCTTTTCCAATACTCTGAGGGTCATTCAAATTGCCTGATTATATCCTGATTGCTTTGAGGAGACAACCTTGAGTAAGCAGGTAATTTGTCTTTGAACCCCGGAGAGACTGCTGATTTTCTCCAATCAAGGAGACTTTGCTTAATTTTTTTTAATCCTTTCTTTTCCCTGCCTGAATAGATGTGGATGATTCTGAAAATACTTCCCCCCAACCAAGAGAGGAATAAAGCGTAGAGTTCTCAATTAAGTACCACTATTCACTATTCTCAGAAATGGACCAGTGCATATAGAATTGCAGAATGTCAAAGGCAGAAAGACTTTTATAAACCACTTATCCAATGTTTTCCAAACTTCACGGATATGAGTCACATGAAGTACTTGTTACAAATACTAGTTCTGGGACTCCACCTTAGTCTCACTTCATTAGAGTCTCCAGGACAGCAACCTGGAAAGCTGTATGTTGAACAAGAGTCTCAGTGATCATTTCCTCTGGGAAGTTTACAGCACTTCCCAAACTTTGCTGTGGAGAGCATCACCTGGGGATCTTGTTAAAATAGAGTCTGATTTCAGAGATTTAGTTTGGGGCCCAGATTGCGTTTCTCACAAGCTACCCACCGATGCTCCATGATTCTGGTCCTTAGGGAACACTTTAAGTAGCAAAACAGTAAGTTCAAGCCTCTCATGGTTCCAAAAAGGAAGAAACTGAGTTCCAGGGATGAAGGGAGTCACCCCTGTTCCAACTTGGTTAGAGACAGGGATGGCTAGCACTGGGGACTCCTGACTCCTGGTTCAGTGCTCTTTCCATATGACCAGGATGCCCATCATCAGCA
This sequence comes from Glaucomys volans, assembly GCA_020662805.1. NCBI lineage: Eukaryota > Metazoa > Chordata > Mammalia > Rodentia > Sciuridae > Glaucomys > Glaucomys volans. Next base: position 159,659 of record JAJEJO010053263.1, on the reverse strand, counting down.
AACATTTAAAGCAGCCCAGCTGCAATGGCACTGTTTCCAATCAAAGGTTAATTGGAAAAATGATGCTTCCTGAAAGGGAAGCAGCCCTGGCTTGTCTCAGTAATGAGTGGGCACACTGGCAGGGAAAGACAAAGGGTGGGGGAAGGACAGAATTTATGTTTCATTTTAATTGAAGAAATGAGTCAAGGTCCCCTTACAAGAAGCCAGGGGCTGGGGGAGGAGTTAAGGTCATACAATGTCCTCCTACAACATGGAGGAGGGGAGATCTGAACTAAACAAACAAAACCCATCCCCCAAAATGTTGTGGTGGAAGTGCTATGACAGAGGTGCTGCAAGGAGCTGAGGGTGCAGAGGAGGGGCAGTGTGACTGCTGGAATGGGGTGATGAAGGCTGCTAGATATTGGAGTTACTATAATAAAGTATTAATGATGAAAAATGAGCTAAGAATTACCCTGCCTAGAATAAATCCTTATTTTAATGGTCCCCTTCAAGCACAGACTTCTCTGAGGAGGTGAAACTTGAGCTGGGACTTAAACAACAAGTTGGAGTTTGTTAGGGAAAGGGGGAGAGCAAGGGCATTTCAGCCAGAAAGACAAAGGCAAAGAGGTATGATCCAGGCCCAATATGTCTGCAGATCAGAAAGGCCTCCAGTGAGGTAGGGGAGCCTCGGCTGTGGAGTGCAGGGGAATGAGTAGAGGGAAAGGTTAACCAGGACTCAGTCACTTGACGGATGTGCAACACTCTCTGTGCCAGACACTGTACTAGGCTCTCAAGAGTAAGTCAACATGCCCCTCACCTGCCAGAGCTCCAAGCCTAGCTAAAACAGATGGTAACTATGACACAGCATGTCCTGTGCTAGGATGTGAGGAAGCATAGGCGGGGGAATCACTTAATTTACACTCAGAGGCATTGGGAAAGCCCTCCCAAAGGCAGTAACATCTTAACTGAGACCTAAAGTTAGCTGGAGGGAGGAAGAATGCTCTAGGTGAGAGGAAAACAACATGGGCAAGACCTGAAGAAAAGTGCTATGTTCTTGAGCAACTGAATAAAGTGCGAAGTGGCTCAAGCGTGGAGTGTGATAGGAGAGAGAAGGTGGAAAGTGATGTCGGAGAGGCAGACAGAGTGTAGACCATGTGGGGCCTATGAGCTGCAATTAAGGAGTTTGAATTTCCCTCTGAACAGTACCCAGGGAGTCATTAAAGAGTTTGAAGCAGCTGGGCATGGTGGCACATGTCTGTAATCCCAATGGCTTGGGAGGCTGAAGCAGGATGATTGGATTGTGCATTCGAAGTCAGCCTCGGCAACTTAGTGAGGCCCTAAGGAACTCAATGAGCCCCTGTCTCAAGATAAAAAAATTAAAAAGAGCTGGGGATGTGGCTCAGTGTTTAAGTACCCTTGGGTTAAATCCCTAGTACCAAAAAAGGGCGAGAAAAGTTTGAAGCAGAAGAGTGAAATGAGCTGATAAACTGCTGTTGCCATGTGAAGAAAGAATCAGAGGAAACTCAAGAGCAGGAGACGAGGTGCGCATTGGGGGCTGATGTCATGAATGAGGTGAGAAATTAATGAAGCTTGGACAAGGGTTGTGGCAGTGTAGACGGGAAGGAGGTGATAAATTCTAGAGACTTTCATGAGGTGGCATCAACAGTGTTTGGTGAAGGATTAAATCCGTGGGAGGATGAGGGAGAAAAGGTTTATCTCTGACAGAGGGAAGTGAGTCAGAGAATAGGAAGAACTCTGGGCCAGGAAGAACTGAGGGCCACTGGGGTATTTGGGGGCCTCCTGCTGGGCAGTGGCAGGCTCTCCCAGAAACTGGGCTGTGGGCCACAGAGATGATGAACTTTTCCTGTTCCTCCCCCCACCCCAGGGCTGTGCTGCCTCTGAGTATAATGGGCTTTGGCTGCATATGCTTCATTCTGACTGAAAGTCCAGGCCCATTTGGAGGAACTACCAATTGCTGAAGCTCACCCATGCCGTGACAGGCATTGTGCTCAGCACCCAACAGATTTTATCCAGAATGACCATGACCAAACTACAGCAGAGTGGTTGAAGACAGGAAACTGGGTCCCAGAGAAGTGAAGTGACCTGGAAATAATCACGCAGCCAGGACAATCTTTCCATTAGACTGACTTGCCTCTTTGCAAAAGTTTGAAAAATGACATTCCTATGTTCATATATGAATACACAACCAGTGAAACTCCACATCATGTACAACCACAAGAATGGGATCCTAATTACAATAAGTTCTGCTCCATGTATTTTAATATGTCAAAATACACTCTACTGTCATGTATAACTAAAAAGAACAAATTTTTAAAAAGGACCTAATACAAAGTTCTAATGCTGTGGCTGTCATAAAAGCAATTTAGCATCTTCTCTACCTGGAATGGCAAAGAGTTTACAAGTAGGTTTGAGACTTCCATCTCAAATGCTGCTATCTGAGAAGGTAGATCACACAAGCATGGTTAAACCAACAAGGACATTATGGGTGTAAAGGTGGATGGTAGTTAGAATAGAGCCCCTTATCTCTAGATAAAGCCTGGTGCTGATTGATTAAAGACAGAAACAAAGAAGTGTCCCCCAAATCTTGGGAGGGGCTTTGGTAAAGCATCATCAGGAAGGATGGAACTCAAGAACAAGAATATCAAAGGACTCAGAGAAATCATTTAATCTGGCCTGTGACTGGTGGGCATCAATTTTTTTTTTTTTTTGGTACTTGGGATTGAACCTAGGGACACTTGACCACTGAATCACATCTCCAGCCTTTTTTTTTCTTTATTTTGAGACAGGGTCTCACTAAGTTTCTTAGAGCCTCACTAAGTTGCTGAGGCTGGCTTTGAACCTGGGATCCTCAGCCTTAGCCTCCCCAGCCACTGGGATTACAGGCATGTGCCACTGTGCCTGGCCCTGGGCATCATTCTTGTTTTTTTTTTTTTTTTTTTTTTTTTTTTTTTGCAGTGCTGGGGATTGAACCCAGGGCCTTGTGCTTTCGAGACAGGCACTCTACCAACTGAGCCATATCCCCAGTCTTGGGCATCATTCTTGATGTGTTCTTTTCTTCATTTTAATAAGTTTTGTTTATCTTAGACATCATTACCCTATGCACATGTATGATTACATAAAGGGCGTGAATCTACATCATATACAACCATAGAAATGAAAAGTTGTACCCCATTTGTATACAATGAATCAAAATGCAGTCTGTAAAAATAAAAATAAAAAATAAATTTTTTTAAATGGAGGCTGTATTAGTGTTCTCACCACAAGAAATGATAAGCAGAGATGATGCATGCATTAATTAGCTTGTTTTAACCATTTCATGACGTATACATATTTCAAAACATCATATTGTATACCATAAATATATATTATTTGTGTTTTTCAATTAAAATTTGTTTTTAATCTAGACTGGAACATCAAAGGACACAATCAACAGACTGAACACAAAACCTGTAGGATGGCAGAAAACATATATTTTATAAGGGATTACTGTCCAGAATATATAAAGAGCTCCTATAACCCAACAGCAAGAAGAGGAATAACAATTTAAAATGGGCAAATTACTTGAACAGGCAAAGGTATACAAATGTCCAATACATCCAGGTAAAGATGCACAGCAGTAATCATTAAGGAAATGCAAATCAAAATCACAATGAGATATGACCTCACTTCCAAAAAGAAGGTTATTATTTTTTTAAATGGCAAGCATATAGAGAAATTAGAACTCTTGTGCATGGGTGGCAAGAATATAAATAAAATGGCAAAGCCATTATGGAAAACAACATGATGCTTTCTGAAAAACATTAAAAATAGAGTTATCATATATGTACTTCTGGGTATATATATGAAAAAACGAAAGCAGGATCTCAAAGATATTTGCACAACTGTGTTCTTTGCAACATTAGTCACAATAGTCATGAGGTAGAAGCAACCCAAGTCACCATCAACAGATGAATGGAAAAGCAAAATGTGGTACATAAGTACAAGGGAATATTATGTAGCCTTAAAAGGGGGGGAATTCTGACACATGCTACAGCATGGATGAACCTATGGACATTGTATTAAGTGAAATAAACCAGTCAAAAAGTTAAATACTGTATAATTCCACATATATGAAGTCTCTGGTGTAATCAAATTTATAGAAAGAGAAAGTAAAATGGTAATTACTAGGAAATGAGGGAAGTGAGAAATGAATAATTACTTAATGATTTGGAGTTTGAAATTGACAAGATAAAAAGGTTTGGAGATCTCAAATATGTGAAGATATTTAACATTGCCAAACTGTACACTTAAAGATGGTTAAGATAGTAAATTTTGTGTTATGTGCATTCGATCCCAATTACATTCTCAAAAGTCTTTTTAAAAATGTGATTGGGATCAATGTTCCTGGGAGTCCCTTTTCTCTCCAGAAAATCTTAGCTCCCTGCATCCCAAGTTTTCCAGAGCACTCCTCCTTAACCTCTCCAAGAAACCTTTTTTCACATAAGGGGAAGAATGGGAAGGATTCTCTAACCAGGCTCCATGAAGACCCCTTCCTCTCTCCCCAGCCTGAGGAGTCCCCCCTCTTTTGCCCACTGGATAGTCTTAGTCAATTTTGAGTGTGTTCATGGAACGTATGTTCTCAGAGGTACTGGACGAGGGCTGTCATTGAGAAGGAGAAAGGTGTGGACAGCTTGTTCCAGCTCTGTAAGTTATAAGGAGCTCTCTGCTTGTCCGGCAATGGCATAACTTTGTAGATTTCAGGCAAGCCTGTGCTTCCTCTGAAACGTTCTTTCACTGCAGGCACAAACACACAGTAAACCGCGATCCAAAAAAAACCTGTCCACCCGTGAATGGCGCTTTGTAAGCAGGTTAATGTATAACACTTTAGAAAGCTGGGCAGGGAGCATGTTTGCTTTTCCAACAGGAACCACATCAGGGGTGTCAGATGCCAATAATCCCAGGATTCTGTGGTCACGGGCTTTGAATCTGCAGCCAAACTTTGGCATCCAGACGTGGAGGCCAGTGATTTCCAACCTTTTACCACCAAGGATCCCTTTTATTATTTTTCCCCCTCTGGGCCCCACGTTTGGAAAGATTTGTATCTAGCAAAGCTACATTTATTATGGAATAATTCATTTCCCCAATTTTTTACTCATTCAGAGCTTCTAATTCGCATGAGATAACCATACCAAACTAATATAATTTCAGTCAAAAGTAAAGAAACATGATATTGTACTTAGCTCTCTGTGGCTTTGTCTTGGCTGAGTTCACAATTGCTATTAGGCTATTTTAACATTGAAAAATAGCTTAATGACACCAGTTACTACCTTCAGAGACCCCGGATTGAGAACTGTCAGTACAAAGTAGTGAAGCATTGATAGTATGACTACCAGTATAAGAAGTTACAAAGTTCATAAACCACAAATAGAACAAAATCTGTGCATCAAGACAGACCTGCTTCAATTCACCAACTTTTCTCTAGGTTTTCCATGTAAAGGGAATGATGAAAGAGATCATTTCTAAAATAAAAATAACAAAAATAATACTTATATAGGTGCCTGATATTTTGATAGTTCAAGTCACACATACAAGAATTTGCCTCCCCTGCAGACCTTACCCTCCCCAGATCTAAAGCATACTCCTTCTAGATCATGGATCTTAAGTCAGAATATGTCATAGAGGCTCATATAATCCAAGCACTCCTTACCACACTCAATACAAATGGACATGCCTGTGTGTCTGCGTATGCTACTATACAGGAAGCCCCTTGGGGTCAAGGACCTTGTCCAATTATTTTCTGTATGTCTGCATACCAACCACCAGTGCAGTACAGTACCCAGCATCAGCAAATGCCAGTAGAATGAATGATGTTAACTTCTAGGCTAGAAGAATAGTTCAGTTGCTGAGAATTTTCTAGAAGTTAGACTGTGAGCTTCTTAAGGAAAGAGTCATAATCATTTAACTGTTTGCAGTGCCTCGCACAATGTGGCCACTCAACAAATGCCTGAGTGAACAAAGGAATGGATATATTCCATTATCAAAGAGCTGGTACCCTGAGGCTAAACACTCAGTTATTACAGGCACACAGGTCAAGGGACCCAGATAGAACTTCTTCCTCACCATTTATTTTTGTGAGTTGTCACTGAGTCCCATTCTGTCTATGGGTAATAGTTGACCACCACATCCCCTTCGTCGAGATTCAGAATAACTCCCTTTTCTCTACCATTTCATCACCCCCAACTTGCTATTGTTTGCATACATAAACCCCGCACACGCTTATCTGATAAAAGAACAGGGGTCAGAACCCTGGCACCCCATTTTGGAAAGATTGCTGACCCTTGCTCTAAAAGAAGCTCAGAAAGGAAAGAAAATGATTGCAGCCTAGACATGTCTCTCCCTGTGGTGTCACTGGGTGTAATTTAAGCAGAGGCATTCCTGCAGTTGTTACACCCAGGCAAGTGTGGGGAATGAAACAGTTGTCTGTGACTGATTTAAACTGTGGTTTTTTGACAACTGTGCCCTGGATTGAAGTGTCCCATCTGTTAATTTTAGTGTCCAAGGGAGCTGTGAACATGAGCTCAATAGCAGCAGCATCAGTTCTGTGGGGACTAGGAAAAGTTTCTATCCTTGAACCAAATTGGGCATTGTCTCTACATCTAGGTGCTATTTAATTAATACAGTTATTTCTGGAAGGCTCCTGCAAGGCAGGAACAAGGTGGGCAACATGAAGGGGGTATAAAGAGAATGGGGGGGGGTCTCTTTTCAAATATTTATGAAATAAGTAAGACTATCCTTATGCAAAGGTCATCAAAAGGCCCCCTTCTCAAATTCCCACCCTTACTCCCATCTTCACCTCATCCCCACCCCCCCATCTCTAAGCTGAAGTCCCATGACAGCCCCTGCTTCTAGCAGAGGCATTAAAGATTCCCATTCACATTTCAATATTATTAAGACACTACCAACTATTAACATTTACTGTTACTTTATCAAGTTTGTGCTTAGTAACATAAGAGAAAGTGGTAGGGTTTGGATAGAAAAAGGAAAGGGGATTAATAGTGAGAGAAAAAGATATTTCCTAGGAAATGTGGTCCTGTGTGAGATTCTGCCAGTGGCAAAAGGTGAGGATTGTGTGCCAAAGGGCATAATGGAGCTAGTGAAATCTAGCAAAATCCAAGGAGAAGGTAGAGCAAAATGTGGAGGTGAAGATCCCAAGGTACACAGTTTCATGACAAGTGGATCCTTGCTTGCCATCTCCATTCCAGAAGAATTTGACAGGAAAGAAGTTTCAATTATATTATCCACCCCCAGTGGCAGCCTTCCCAGCTGCCCAGCCAACTAATCCATGACTGTCTTTATGGCTATATTTGGCTAGGTAGGCTCCTGTGTCTCCACATAACAGCTTGCAAAACTCACGTAAACTCTTAACTCCAGATTTAGGCTCTACCCAGTCTGATCTCCCATTATTTGTCAACATGAACTCTGAAGTCAGATCCCACCCATCCTCCTTACTCTTCTTCCCTGAAGCCCATCCCAACACACATCCCATTTCCACCTGATGCAAGACCTTCAACTCTACAGATCTCTTTTCCCCATGCCTCAAATGCCTGCTTTCTCTCAAAACATTATTATCCTTCCAGGCTCAGCTCAAGTGTAACCTATGCCACGAAGAAGTTTCCTTTGCCATCCTTCAGAGGAGACTTATAAAATCTGATTAAATTGTCACACTTATCTTAGAAGTGTTTGTAGATACTCTACCCCTGTGGGTGTCCATGTGCTTCTGAATGGGGTATCTCAGGATTTGAAGCCTCTGGCAAGTGGGAAAAGGAAGGAAGGAAGGAAGGAAGGAAGGAAGGAAGGAAGGAAGGAAG
>JAJEJO010053263.1:115209-151802 GCA_020662805.1 Glaucomys volans | reverse complement strand
AAGGAAGGAAGGAAGGAAGGAAGGAAGGAAGGAAGGAAGGAAGGAAGGAAGGAATTAATTTAAGAATGCCTGCATACCCCAAAATGGGTTCCAGCTAATCTTTGGCACCATAGCACAATGAAATTAGTCAGGCCTTGTCATGAGAAAACTTGAACTTGAATCTCAGCTCTGCTTCTAAGAGATCTATTTTGTAGTATGAAGACTAAGCAAGACAATATGCAAGAAGCATATTGCACATGAAAGGTACTTGGTCAAAGGGAGATGAATCAGAAGTGCTAAGGAAGAGCTTGCTTGCTGTGTGTGCATAATATCAGTTCCTTTGGAGCACTGTGCCTATACTCTTTCTCTAAAACTATCACTCCAAGTGCTTTCCAGCAGTCCAAAATGCCCATCACTCTTATAACTCTTTTCCTTTGTTTTTTTTTTCCCTGAAGGATCCAAGATTTATCCTAACCTCAGAATAGGAGCAAACCTTCTGTATACCTTGAAACCATTGTCAGGTCTGCACTCTCTGGTCTTTGGTTTTGTCATTGGTGAGCCTAATGTGTGACACCATCTTTCTCACCCCCATTCCTTACCTACTTCTCCTTATCCCCATTTTATCAAAGCCAGGCTTAAACTTACAGGCTTAATTCAATGTTCTCAGCTCATGAATCCTGTACCCATGCTCTATCCCCCACATATTCACACTTAATTATACTATAAATACTTGTAGAAAATGGAAATGTTTCATTTCTCTTTGTCTTGTTTCCCCCAAGCAGAATGGAAGCAATCTGAGAGCTACAGATAATCATGTCTCCCTTGTTTGTATTCTTGCATTCCTTCAAAAGACAAGCTTTATGCTAGGCACTGGAGCTATAGAGATAAACTTGACATAGACCCCATCCTCAAGATGAGAAAAACACACCTCAAATAAAGATTTGAAAGGACTGCTATGCCATTTGAGGTAGGTGGCCAGGGGAAGATATTCAAGATGGAGCAAAGGGCATGTGGAAAAGCCCAAGGAAAGAAAAAGTCATACCATATTCTGGGATGACTCAAAGTTATGTAATACAGTATGGGCTTTGGTCACACAGCAGGAAATAAGGCTGAAGGTGAAGTGAGGTTACCTTTGAAGGGTTTGGAAACAATGGGGAGCCCAAAGAGGCTCCTCTATCAAAGCGGTTATCACACTCTGTATCAATTATTTGTCCACTTGCCAGTTAACAGTGGTTCTCAACTGGGGTTGTTTTGCCCCACCCCCATTACATCTGGTCATGTGTATGGAAATTTTGGGTTGCCATGACTTGGAGGACGCTATTATGTTCTAGTTAGTAGAAGTCAGGGATATTGTAGACATTGAACAATGCACAGAACACCTCCCCTACAACACAGTTATCTAGTCCTATATGATATGTCAATCACGTTGAGGTTGAGAAACATGTCCTACAAGAATGCTATGTGATTCTTGAGGGCAGAAACTGTCTCTAGCTCCAAGATCTAGCAAATTCTTAGACATCATGAGTGCACAAGAGCTTAATGAGTGTTGAATGAATGTAAAACTGACTGATGCAAGATCCTCTTCTTGGAAAATTATGTATCTGAATAGATGCTCCTCTATTTAGTTATGCTTTTCCCCCAACACATTCCCTTTATGTCTGTCTCCACCTATTAGAACATAATGCTATAAGGCCAGAGATTATTTATTTTTTGTTTTCATCTCCCCAGCAGCTAGATGAATAGCTGGCAAACATTAGGTGCTCATAAATGTTCATTGAATGAGTAAATGGTAGACTTGATGGTTGGACCTGGGGATAGAGGACAGGGAAAGCCAGGTCTTGAAGTAAGCTGTTAAGATGCAGAAGCAGGAGACTGATACCATATCTTGGCATGGATTTTTTTTTAAATTTTGTTTTCAATTGCAAATGGACACAATACCTTTATTTATTTGTTTATTTATTTTTACATGGTGCTGAGGATTGAACCTAGTGTCTCACAGGTGCTGGGCAAGTGCTCTACCACTGAGCTACAACTTCAGTCCCTGACATGAATTTCTTTGAGTTTATTCTATTTGAGGTTCACTCAGCTTCTTGAATTTGTAGGTTTGCATTTTGAAAAATTTGATGATTTTTTAGCTAGTTTTTCTTCAAATGTATTTTCAGTCTCATACTCTTTAATCTTTCCTTCCGGAACTCCAATGGTACAAACGTTAGTGCTTTTGTTATTGTCTCACAGGTCCCTGAGTCCTTCTTTTTATGTTGGATGCATTCTGTTGAGCTGTTATCAAGTTCACTAATTCTGTCTTCTGTTATCTCAGTTATTTCAGTTATTGTGTATTTCAACTTTATAATTTCCCTTTTTTACATTTTCTATTAAGATTTTTTTGCTTTTAAATTCTTTCAAGATAATTAGTAATTGCATGTTGAAGTCAATTAGTGCTGCCTCGTATCATCTGGTTCTCGTATCAGTCTTTTCTGCTGCTATATGGAGGTGGAGACTAAGCTTACAGCTAGACTAACACACACTACTTTGATGGGGAAATTAAAGCATCATCTATTTCTACTAGGCAAGGCGTAAAGATCAGCTCCCCACTCAGCCCTGCTGACACCTTAGAGGAATGGCTTGCAATTATTCCATTGATGTTTGGTTGGCATAGGGTGTGTGTTGCCAAAAAAAGATTTTTCATTGTTAGGTTACTCTTTTCCCAGTTATGTGGTTAAAGAGAACAGGCCTTCCTTGGAACAATTTTGACTGTGCTTGCTGGAAGTTCATGTTGGAGGTTTCCAAAACATCCTGTCTGAGATCTATGGGGGAAAAGCCCCAGAGAATTCAAGGTTGTGTTATTCCTGAGGTTCTTAGACTGTCTGCCCTCTTCCAACCTTCCAGTCTTCCTGTGCTTGTTTGTTGTGTTATATCCAGCATTTTTAATTTCAAGAAGGAGGACCTGGAGGCTGGGGAATGCAGCTCAGTGGTAGTGCACTTGCTTAGCATGCCTGAGGCCCTGGGTTCAACCCCCAGCACCACAAAATTAAAAAGAAAGTGGAGCTGGGCTAGGAGGTGAAGATTGGCACTACTCTCTCTTGGCCAAAACTGGAAGTCTGGGCCATGCATTTTTTTTTTTTTTGTGTGGTGCTGGGGATTGAACCCAGGGCTTTGTGCTTGTGAGGCAGGCACTCTACCAACCAAGCTATATCCCCAGCCCTGGGCCATGCATTTTAACCTTACCCTCTTTCAGACATCAGATCAGACCAGCCACCACCTGCTGGGGTGGCTGTATAAAAATCAGACTGGCTGCTATTCTGAGATGTCTTACATTTCTACCTATCACGAGAGTTTCCACAATGCTTTCATATCCATGATTCTATTTTATTCTCAAACAACCCAATGAGAAAGCACTATTGTTACTATATCTTACGGAAGAAGAAACTGACACACTAGAGGTGAATGAATTAGCACAAGAATGGGAAAGTTGGCATTTGAGTCCAGGCCTCAGGACTGTAGTTTGGTGCTCTATGCATGACAACACATTTAGCCTGAGCTACTTCTCACCAGTCTCCCTTTTGCCAGTGGGCACCAGAATTTTCCAGCCTGCCTTCTGCCTCTTGGCTCTACCCTCTCTTATTCTATATCTGGTCTATGTGGCAGCAGTCCATTCCATCAGTCAGCAGGGATTTTTGAAGTACCCATCATCATCACTGCACAGTGAATAGGTCCCAAAGGGCCCCTTGGCCCTCAACCATCTCAATCAATCCAGACCAGTAGGGAGGGGCTGGGAAAGAGGTGATGTTCTGTTTTCTCTAGATGTTGCAGCTGTGGGGATTTATCATAAATATTAACTGGGGCCAGGACATGTGTAGTCACGCAGGACTCTGTGCTTAGAGGGGCCTCCTGCCTATTTTAATGTTCTGTAGTTGCTGTCATGAAATTCCTAATACATTTTGGACAAGAGGCCCCACACTTTCATTTTGCACTGAGCGCAGCAAATTCTGTAGCTAGTTCTGGCTGGGGCCTGCTGTAGCCAGGTCTCTGGAGTAGAGTTCATTCTCCCAGCAAAGAGCAGAGGAACATGCAAAGTTACAGCCTTGAATGAAAGGTCCCAAAGCATGAACTCTCTGAATTTCACACCACACTCCCATTTCCTTGCACTCAGTCAGCTCACATTCCCTCAAGGGAAGGTCCTAGCTCCAAGGCTTAGCTAGACTGCTCAAAAATACCAGACCATTGTAACTTCATGTTTTGGAAAAGATGCCCATTGGATTAGAGAGAATACATTTGAATTATAGATGAACCTTCCCACTACATATCATCTCTTATTTTTCAAAATTTTAAGATAATCATGTATGCACATCCAGTTGGAAAAAAATGGTAGAGATCTTGCTTTATACTTTTCTTAGCTTTCCCCAATGGTAACATTTTGCAAAATTCTAGTATACTATCACAAATAGGATATTGACCTTGATATAATTCACCCATCTTATTCAGATTTCTCATTTTACTTATCTCTGTGTATTTATTTTTATACAATTTTATCACATTAAGTTCATGTATTCACTGTCGCAGAGCCAAGATGTTCAACAGTGCTATCATCTAAAGGATACATCATGGTATTGCTTTTCTTTTTATAACCACACCCACCTCCCTCCTGCAACCCCCACCCTCAACCCTTGGCAAACACTATTATAGCCTCTGTTTCTAAAACTAGTACATCTGGGCTGTTTCCAGTTTGCGGTTATTACAAATATCACCTCCATTTTGAACGTGTGTTCTCATGAATTCACAGCCACTTATATGCTTAATAAAACAAGATTTATTTAAAAAGTTTTTAAATACTCTATTAGTCAATGCTTATTTTCAGTTTACAGGCAACCTGCTCCAAAGAAAAGCAGTAGGGTTTTGGAGGCGGAATAATTATTTTTTTAGAAGCGGGGCTCCACTATTTCCTTCCTTTGTGGCTGGAGGCTGGTTACCTAACTCCTGCCACACATGTTCCCCCCAGGAAGAACAATACCTCCATCACAGAGTTGGTTTTGTGATGATTAAATAAGATAGCATATGATGGTTTCCAGTACTTCGGGGATTTTCATACTATAGTCCCTCCTTTCTTGGCTCCAAATGAGGAGTAGAGAGGAGTCCAAGAGACTGAAAAGTCAGAATTGTAAGTTTTTTTAAAATGCACTTTTAATACTCCGAAGTATTTACAACAAGGGAAAATAGGACAAGAATACAACAGGACTTAAAATTAGCTTAATGAGGCTTCTAAAGAGCTCTAGGAGGGCACTGGGAAAATTTATTTTAACTGAGTCAAATAAGACCTCTCTCCATCTCCCCAACTCCCTCTGCCAACATGGAGGTTGCTTAATTAGTTTAGTGACTCTATTCTTTCAAGACCCTTTTATATCAAGCAATAGCCTCCCTTAGTCCAATTTTTCAAAAATCCCAAATTAGAGCAGGCCAGATGAATGACATTTTTCTGGGACTGAAAAGGAGTCCTTCTCTGTATGTTGGAAATTTTATATAATTCTGTTTGTCTCTAGCCCCTTTCCCACCTTTGTATCACCTTCAAACTTAATGACAGCTCAAGGCTGCCTCCTCCCATTTTTTTCCCAATTCTATCAGTGTTGTTCCAAGCTCTCAAAGGGCTGTTTATGGATGTGCAGCTCTAACAAAGAGATACTGTAATTTCTTCCAAACCTTCCTATTTCCCAGGTTTTTAGATACCAGAAGACAATTGTACTTCATTTTCAGAGAGAGAGAGAGAGAGAGAGAGAGAGAGAGAGAGAGAGAGAAAATGTTTGACCCACTTGAGATGGGTCCATGCACAATGAACCCATCTCAAATCTCTTGCTTTGTTGCTACTGACTTCCATTTTGAATGTCTCTGGAGTTCATTACCAAGTATTTACTACACACCTACTTGGTTCTGGTCCGTGTACTTCACACTGAGGAGAGTGCAGAAGTGCAGAAGTCAAAGATGCTGTCCTCCAGGAGTTTGCAGATGGAAAAAGTCAAAGTATGCACACAAGATATGGAAGAATAATTAACCAGACTCCTGAGTGATACTGACTCAAAATGAGATGATTATTCAAAGAGATTGGATCAGTGAGAGAGGTAGAAGCCTTCACAGAGATAATAAGATTGTAGAATCAAAAAACAAGCCAAGACCTGTGTCACAGATGGAAAGGTGATAAAGAATGGTCATAGTAGGGGGACAACTTGAAAAAAAGTGTGGGGGCAGGGTTCACTCATGCCAGCCATCCAACACTCACTTGGCATGAAGTACCTTTGCTTTTGGCTTTGCCTTTCACTTTTCCATTGCATTATTTGGCTCCATCCCATCTTGCACATTGCTTCCTGATCTGTGAATTCTGGATTAACCCAATCAATTCTTGACTTCTTGTCTCATCTTCTGTCTATGGCTTTGCCTACTCACCACTCAATTCTCTGGGGCTGACCCTTCCTCAACTATAATTTATGCCTAAGGCTTAGATGATATCTGTATCTAAAGTGTCATCCTTACCCAACCTTTCCCAGCCCCAAGTTTCCTGACTTAGAACTGGCCCAGCAGTGGTTATTTTGCTGAAAAATTTGTCTAGCCCTTAGAAAGAAGTTGAGCACAAAGACCAGTCAGACCAAGTAGTGCAGAAACCAATCACTTGGCAGATGAAGGCTCCAGATGACCAAGCAGAGCAGTATAGATATTATATAGTCAGAGATTATCAACCACTGTAACCATTTATTTCCATTGCTAGGGACAGAGGTTTCATTTGATTAATACTGAGAAACTAGAACCCTTTAGATGACAAGGTAAATGAATACTTCCTCTGATTAAAGGATGTTCTGCCCATGATGATGGCCCAGTGAAGCATATTTTTGTGTTAACCAGACCAATTATTTTTGTAATAACCAATCCAATTTACCCCCTTTCAAAATATTAGTTGAACTCCACCCTGTGCTGACCCATGGCTACTTGGTTTGGAAGCTGACAGTCCATCTTCTTCGTGGCTTCTGTTCATACTTTTACTGGCCTTGAGGTATTGTAAACTCAAAAGAGCTGGGGACTGTGGCTAGCTGGCCAAAGCCAAATGGTACTGCCCTATACTCCTAAGCCATACTGCACTAGTGTACACCCCACTACCACCACCACCACTAGCACATCGGGTGCAGCTGGCATCCCCTCCCCAACACAGGGAACTCTATTTTGTAATCTAGGGATGGAAAATGCCTAAGATAGGGAAATGATTGAGGTAGGCATAAAGCTGAAAAAAACACAGGGGCAGAACCCAAGAGTTGGGTTAAGTCTGAGATGAAATTAACGAGATGTATAAGACCTTGGAGAGAGCAGCCACCAACTTGCTCTCCAAGTCCTAGGCTGTTGGGTCAAAAACCTCCTTACTACTCTCCCCACACACTTTGAAAGAACTTGTTATAAAATAATTAAAATGTACCATTTTATCCAGATAATGGAACACTGAACAATGAAAACGGAAAACTTCCACAAAATTAAATGATGGCTGATCTTTAATTTATTGAGGGCTGAGAGTTGTGGTTCTTGTTGTTCACCATTATATCCCCAGCATCTAGCATAGTCTATGACACATAGAGCTCAATAAATGCTTGTTGAATGAATAAATGAATTCTAGTAATAATGACAGCAAGTAACATTTGTTGAGCCTTAATTATAGGCCAGGCAATCTTCTAGGTACTTTACACATATTAACTAGCTCATTTAATCCTCACAAAACCCCTTCAAAATAGGCCCATTATTATTCCTATTTTATAGAGCAGGAAACCAAGGATCAGGAGGACTGTGCCTTGCCCTAGGGTGTTTAACTAGTAAGCGGCAGAGCTTGAATGACTAGTTCTTAAGGAAAGGTTGGAACACTCTGGCTCACTCTTGACCATTTGTGGCCCTTGTGTTCATAATGATCAACCAAGTAGACTCTGAAGCATACCCAAGGTGCTTTATTATTTTTCCTTATTTCCCCTGCCTGGGATGCCATTACCTCTACCAACATATGAACACATCACTTCTTTTTTCCCTTTGATCTATTCATTCTTCAAGATTAAGTCGAAATTTTACCTCTTTGATGAAACCTGCCTCGAATACTCTTGTGAGAATGTCTGTCTCCGACTTCGGAATTCGTATAGCATTCATAGGGCATACCACTCACTTGGTACTGGAAAGCATTTTGGTTAAGAGGCAGACTTCAGAGGCAGACAGAGTGGGATTTAAATCCCAGCTCTGCCAATTTACTAGGTGTGTGACTGTGGGCAAGTTACTTAACCTCTCCCTCAAAGAGCATGATCTTTGAACTGGAAAGAGAATTAAAGCTCAAGATAGATGAGGAGATAATAAGGGAGTACTTAGCTGCCTTCAATGAGTTCAAGTTTCCAGACCCAGACAAATTACATCCGAGGCTACTGAGAGAATGTGCAGATGTGATCGAAGTGCCAGTCTTGTTAAACTTTGAGAAATCATGGCAAAGAGAAGAACTGAGAGATGCAAAGAGGAAGACAAATACTCAAAATTTTAGTGAAGGTGAGTGGTGGTATTGGGGGTTGTGAAAAATGTAGATCTTGGAAATTGAAGACCAGCGAGCATGGTGTTGATCCTCAGCAAAAGTATAGAATGCACTATTAAGCAGGTAATTTGTGAGGCTTTAGAAAGGGAGCGGAAATCACCAGGGGTAAGCATGAACTCACTAAAAGTAAGTCATGCCTAACTAAGCCCATTTCCTTTTTGAAAGGGTATCTAGAAGGGGAGATGACAGGAATACCACAACATAATGTATCTGGATTTCAGTAAGACATCTGAAAAAGTCTTATATATATCCTGGTAGAGATGATGGGAAAATAAGAGCTGGGTAGTAGCAGAAGTTTCATGGATTGCTTCAATTTGAGCAACCTTATTAAAAGTGACTGTTAATAAGGAGAGAACTCTAAGGTTACACTGCAGTATTCTGCCCTGGACCCTATCTTATTCAATGCATCTATTAGTCTGGCCGATCAAATATGCAGATAAAATCTTAGTGGTAGAGAATATGCACTCTCAGTAGGGGTGATATTGCCTCTGAGGGAAAAAATTGGTTCTCAGGGAGTAAACAATAATCTTTTATTTTTATATATAGGAGACAGATATACTTGCAGCATATAAACATATATACAGTATATCTCTGCTATTAAAGTGTCTAGGAAATGTGGTAGGAAAAAAGTCTCAAAAGACTCTTCGGGATACAATAATGAAAAAGAAAAGGTTGAAAAAGGGGATAAAGGGTTAGGTTGAAATAAACAAGGTAATGGTTTTTGAAGATGAATACAAAGTCCAGGATCTAGGTTAAATTAAAAGTCAATTGTACAAACATAGAATCAGGCACACAATAGTAGTTCATGCAAGAAACTACAGAGGGTTTTAATTAAGTTACAAGCTACATACTGAGCAGGTTTATGCTCAAAAGACAACCAGAATGGCAAAAGATCTGGAAACCATATTCTATGAGGCATGGTTTAAAAGAACTGGGGATGTTTATGCCAAAGAATAGATTGACTTAGGGTGACATAATAGATATCCTAAAGGGCTGCCGTGTGAAAGAAGAATCAGAAAGTTTGTGTGTAGCTACATTTTACTAAATCTAAGGAAAATGCTTTTTAACAATTAGTGAATTCTCAAATAAGTAATAAACTGCTTTAGGAGGGTGAGTTTTCCAGATTTTCAGGAGGATATTTCTACATTTAGTGGGAGGGTACATATGACCTCTAAGTTTCCTTTTAATTCTCAGGTTCTATGATTTCATAGTTTTTTGAAAAAAAAATATGGAGGTTGAAAAGATAGCCAAAGGTGAGACCAGGCAAACCATCCTCCTTTGGTTTCTAAGCCCAGTCCTATCACATGGGGGATATTTACTTAAGAAATCTCCCACTCTGAACAAATTGGGTGCAAATATTTAAAGTCCTAATTCTCCTGGGCTCTGGCATTTTGTATTTCCCCCTAACTGTAGTTTGATTTCCATCTTGGCATAGAAGGCACAGAGGGAGGTGTAGTGAAATGTCAAGGGGGAGGTTTCAGAGACTGAGTTATAAAAATGCTCAAATCTGTTTCATGAAAATATTGGTATGGGGCCAGTGGGCGAGGAGGATAGACTTCCTTTTCTTGTTAGGCTCTACCTTACTCACTTGTTCTCTCCCTCCTGTTTTTTTTTCTCTCTCTCCTTTTCCCCTTCCTTCTCCCTCCTTCCTTGCATCCTTCAACTCTTAGATCTTCTACTAACCAGAAGGAGGGTCAGTACAGAGGTAGGGGTGGAAGTTAATTTCAGGTTCAAGGGCGAACAACATGTTGATCAGAGAAGCTGGTGAATGAGATGATGGGATCCTTCAACATTTGTGAACATGAAATGAACAGAATAACTTGGGAATCATATCCCTGGAATTGTATCCCAATGAATGTCTTGGGATGAAGAGAACAAGGACTTTGACTGGGATGCAGCATAATTTTTAAAAGGGTCTGAGCACCCCACCAAAGACTCTTGGTTGACCTTTCAGAGTAAACACAGTTATTTGCTCTGCTTTTCACCTGACACTGCTTGGTAGACTCTCCAGTGCACCATTGTTAGAAATTCAGATCCTCACGGCTGCCACGGAATCAAACCCCATTCACCTCCCTCTCCCTGCCCTTGACCAAATGTTACCTGCTTTTTCACCAAGTGACCTTTTCTTCCCTGCATCCCATTAACTGCTCTTTCATTTCCATTCCTTTGCTGAAGTCCTCATCACTGTCATAGATGTGATTTTGTAAGAGGGCGTGTCTGCAGCTTAAGCTCACAAGAACTTTGCCAACACTTCACATTTTTCTCCCTGTGTCCTCTCTCCAGTAATGTTCATGCCTCCTGTGTTAACCCTGGGACAGAAAAGTCAGAAACCTATCAGACCCTCTCCCTGAACGTTCTGTTTCTCCTTGGAACAGAAAAAACTTTCAAATGTGGCTTTCTGGCCTTTCCAATTTGCTGGTGGGTGGATCTGGAGTGGGCATCCCGTCTGCACATCTGGCAGGGGTGCCTTCCAGATTTTCCTCATGACTCAGGATCAGTTTCTGAATGCTGGGCGGGGCAAAGGCTCCTGAAGTTGCTGAGAGGCACCTCCCCCTGTGACAGAGCTTGGTACAGCCCAAATAGTTTTCAGGTTAAGAAAGCCAGAATCTTTGTTCAGCCACACTGACTGAACATACTTAGTGGGGTTACCTGGCTAAGAGCAGCGGCAGCGGCAGCAGCGGCAGCAGCAGCAGCAACAGCAGCAGCGGCAGCAGCAACAGCAGGGGAAAGTTCCTGGGATAACTCAGGTGAGTAGAAACTTAGCTAGAATTTTATTTACTGGATATGTTAGCATCTAAGAGACGTGAAGGAATGTCAACTTTATAGTTAATCAAATTTTACAGCTATAATCTTATAGTCTGAATCAGATGTGTGCATGTTAATAGCAGTTTGCAAACTTCAAAACTAACAGCATTTTTGATTGGTTATTTTGGAGGTTGTATGGGGTGATTGTGGTTGTCTGGCAATAAGATTTTTCAGGATATATCTGGTCAGTTTTGTGTGCATGTATGTGTGTTTGTGTGCACACACCTTCTGATAAATACTTGGTGAGCAAAGACAAATCTGGGAGAGGGAGTGTGACGGGGAGAAGCCTGGCTGACTGTCAGAACTTCTTTCTGGTTTCTGCTGATCCAAAGCCATAGACAGATTATTGAAATGCAGGCAAAATCTTGGAGCCACACTGTGTGCAAAAGGCCTGTGAGCCCTGCCAGTGAAGTGCACAGACTGTGCTCTGTCGCACAGGAGGGAGTGGCAGCCGAGACTGTCTTAACTCCTTGTCTGCACAGCCCGGGGCCCTCCTGCCTCTGGTGACAGGTTGATCTTGGTTATTTTGTTGTCAGCCCCTGACCTGGTTTTGTTTCCCTCTGATTCTAGTTTTGGTTTAAATTTTGATTTGTAGTTAAGTCCCTGTTCCTCATCCCCACCCCGCACCCCAACTACACTGTTTTGGGGATTTAACTGGGCTACTTGACCAGAGTGGGCTTCTGCTGGGGCAGGAAAAAAGAGTGACTGTGTACTACAATTGAAATAATTGGTTCTGAAGATTTAGAACTCAAAGTTTGATGAAAAGCCTATAGGAGAATTCAACAAATGCTGCTGTTCTGACTGTCAATTCTGGCTTGCTTCAGGATAAAACATCCTGGTTTGTATTAGAGTTTTATGGAAATTCAACTAATGCTTCATTTGCTAATCTTTGTTGTGAAATTAGGGACACTTTTCAGTATGAATGATTAAACAAAAAATACTTGGGGACTGTTAATTAACTTTTGCAAATTCTTCTGGCAGTTTGTGTATGTATGCTTGTGTGTGTGCATGCTAACATGCACATGTATGTGCAAGAGTGTGTGTCAACACTTTGGATTTGAATAGCATTCTTTATTAGTCCTTAGAGTTCCTAGCAGTCCAGGGAAAAGCCTAAACACTAATGTGGTCAGGAATAGGTTAAATAGTAAGTTTTTCATATGCTTGGGAGTTTTCAGTTCCTAAATTAAGAGCAGAAAAAGCCCCTTTGTGACCCCCAAACAGTGTTTCTTTGATTAGTTTTGATTTGAAATCATCTCACCTTCTGACAGCTTGCAATTCAAACACAAAACTCCTAAGTACATTTTTGCAAGAAGAGGACAATGAGAATTTTCAAAAACAATGTCTTGCTTGAGGTCTTGTTTGCATGCTTACCACCCCCACCTCTTTTTGAAAAAAAAAATGTGGTGAAAAGAGTCAGTAGGTTCCAGTTTTGGTGTTGACTCTGTTACTATGTAACCTTGGGCAAGGCCCTTCACCTTATAGTAAAAGAAAGAAGTTTTACTAAGTAGTTTCTAAGAGTCCTTACAGTATAACTGTCTATAAAAATCAGAATTAGATTCTCAAAGGACTATAAAATTAAACTTACAGGATAGGCTTATTCAGTAAACAGGGCAGGTCAGCAGAATAGGAGAGGTGGAATAGGGAGTAGAGAATGGCAGAGGGGCCATTTTATACTGGTCTTTTAAATGCTAGTGTGTTGACTTTCCTCAGTTTCTACTAAGGACAGAAAGGGAATGTAATTTGCTAAATATGACCATCTCCAAATACTACTGCCCTGCATTAGCCTAATCCTTAACAATTAAAATCTACTTGCATACTTGATTTCATTAGATCTTCCCAATAACACCCTGAGATGGGCAGGACAGCCATTGTATTTGCATTGTGCTTTTGGGGAAACTGAGGAACAGAGATGTTATGTACACTAAATGGTGCCATTGGGATATGATCCTGGATCTTCTGACTAGTTTGTGTTCTTTCTATAATTTCAAATCGCTTTTTATTTTTAATAGCATTTTCAACAATGTAGTAAAAGGAAATTGTATGCTCTTTTTTTTCCCTGTGTATATATGGAAAGTATTGTTCTCTGTGTAACATGTGGATGCTGAATTTTTATTCTTCCCCATTTCTCTCACCATAGAGCCTCTAATTGTGGGGATAGAGGGTGTCGATTATGTCTAAAGTGGGCCTACTTCATGCCAGGACAGAGTTGGGGCTCCTCTATTCAAATTGTCTGCAAACTCTTAGCTACTTCTACCTCCAATTTTTGCACAAAATAAAGAACAAGGGGGGGAAACTGGGAAAAGGGAGAAACCAGCCACAGGCAATGCTCCTGAAGCCATGTGTTCTCTTCACCTCCTTAAGTGCCCTCACTTCCTCTCCACTCACCCCAATCCAAAGTGATTTCTGAACCACAGACCTGATTTCCTTTATCAGATATTTTGAGAGCAAAACTTGATTTCTACTCTAAGGATGATGCCGAGGTAAAAAAGCAAATGAGTTTGCTCCAAAAGTTTGCCTAGCTCCCCCGTGCTTTCAGGTCCAGTGAGTAGCTTGTGTTCTCACTCCTAGCTGCAGCTTTGTATTCCACGTGGCAGGCTCCCTCAACTTCCCCTGGCAATTCCCAACTCTCCATACTCTAGTCCCTTGAAAGACAACAGTGCTCTTCATATTCTTTCTCTAGGCAGTGAGTCCAAGTTCAAATAATATTGTCTAAGACCATTACCTCAGTGCTAAACCCCACTTTCTGCCTCAACCAGCCACCCATGCCACTAGCCCCCAGGTCACTGCGTCCTTCTTTATAAATGTTCACATTCTCCTTGTGGCACATTCACTAGCTCTCTTTGAGCTAGAGACTCTCTGGCTTGTACTGAAATCCCTAGCTTTTATTTTATCTGCCAACTCTGCTCCTATGTGGTCTTTAACTTAAGGGCTCTCCCCTCCCTGTCAACACTGGCTGAAATGGGACAGTAAGGAAGGAGCATTCCCCTCTCGACACTCCTCCACTCTGACAAAGCAAATCATTTATGACAATTCCACCTTTCAAATTTCTGGGTTTCCAAAAGTTTTCTGAGGGCTAATTGATAAATCCCCAGATGTAAAGGGTTCAGATTCTCCCATGATCATCAAACCAGGAAAAGAAAGAACCTTTTCAATATCCACCGTGGCAGTAAATTCTAGGCAGAATGCCTCAACGTTGGGCATCGTGTTTGTTTTGGAGGGTTTCCTCATTTGAATTAAAAAATTCTTTCTTAAAAAATGCAGTGACCAAAAGAAGCAGTGTGGTGTGATGGAAAGTCACATGCCAAATCTGGCATTAAACAGACCTGGGTTTGAGTCAACCCTGCCAGTTTCTGGCTGCTGCATCTCTGAGCTGCTCTTTCTGCAGGTACAAAATGAAGGGCACAGATCAGAGCCATAAAACATGGCCGCTATGAAGAGAATGTGAACTGAAATGTAAAATGCACATTTTGAATAGTAAATTGCCGAACACTGATTTGCTACTTAAAACATTTTTCCTGAACAGTGGTATGTGAAAGTTCTGTGTCCAACAACAAAAGAGCTTCAGTGTGTCTCTAGCATTCACAAAGCACTTTCCATTTATTCCAAATTATTTTTACACTAACCATCTCAGTATGTACAGCCACAGTGTAAAGGGTCAGGGTTGATAACCTCACTATCTTGATGAGAAACTGAGGCACAAAGAGACCCAGGTTGTAGAGCAAACGGACACATTTCTCCTGTTACCTAGTCAGAAATGGGGTTCAATTCTATTGTGTAATTCTAACAGCACACGGGACTGTAATTGTATTCTAATGAAAGTTCATTCAGACGCTTAGGCTGATGCTCCTTATGTGTCCCCAAAATGCAGGCATTCTCACTCAACAGACATTATATCAAATTTTGACCTATTCATACTAGCTGTACATTCTACCTCTCAAAGGGAGGGGTCAGACTGTTTTTAAAAATGCAACCCAATTTTTTTTTCAACTGATACTGGTCTGTAGACAGGTCCTCTTTATAACAGGGGTTCCCTTTGCAGGCTCTTGCCTACCTCGCTATTTGCCTGAATAACAAGGGAGAATTATGAGGGCAGATGACTTCTGAGGGCAGTAGTGTTTGCTGTAAGTTTGAGCCTACATGAAAATTGGGGTCCATTTGTAACAGGCTCTACAAAGGAGTCTGGGCAAACATTCAGATTGGCCCTGATGCTGCTTAACTGAAAATTTTTACTGATATCACCCATGCCTTCAAATGCAATGAAATATACTAATATTTAAAACACATGGACAGAGTTAAATCTGATTAACGCAAAACATTTCAGCATTTTTCAGTGTCCCTGAAGTCATCAGTTTGAAAAGTCATTGTCAATAAATGAGGCTATGAAAAAAAGTGGTTCCGTTCACCTCCTTATTCCTATTCCTTGGATTCAGAGAAAGTGTATACCTGTTGCACATATATTGCAAGTATCATTGCCACAACATTGCAAGAAATTAAATTTGCATCATTTTCAAATGGGGTGACTTATTTACCAGTGAGGCATTTCAATGTGATACTGAAAGAACATGAAAGGGGCTAGGAGAGAGGTCTGATTAATATTTTACTTTTTATAAAATAGCAACTGCCTCACAGATATGCCACACAGACACTTTTAAAAGTGCTAATGTAGCCAATTTTGAGGGGGTTTTTGGTGTTCTGTTTTTGCAAAAATTGTCCAATTTTTGACACTCTGAACCTTAAGATTTTTTGTCTCAACCCTCTTTGGTAATAGAATATAGGCTGTTATCCTTAAAATATATTTTTAGAATAATTGACATCATCAGAATTTCACAACCCTCTCCTCATTTACTACTGAATGGCAGAAGATCATTAAAATCATTACAAATCTCTTTGTGAATCAAGTGAAGACAGTGAAAACCCTATTATCACCCAAAAGCTATTTAAAATCAAATTTGCCTTTCAAATTGTCTTCATAAAAACCAGTTGTTAAGGACATTTGAGTGTGGGGCACTCTGATAGACATTGTCTGAGAGCCACTATATTAAATCTCTGTTTAGCCATGTAAAGTTTCTTTCTTTCTTTTAGAGGAAAGAAAGCAACAGTGTACTGCTATGGGATAAGAATCTATAGTCCACCAAATTAGTGTAATTGAATTTCGGAGTCTGCCTTTTGATTTCGGAGTCTGCAAATGATTGTACATTAGACTTTGAAGAAAAAAGACCATACAATCTTTCTATCTTTCCTTGTCTTTGGAGGCCATCTGCTGAGCTCTCTTTCTTGCATTAGCTTCTTGGTCGGTAATAAAACATGCAAAGCTCTTTAAATGATAAAAGGGAAGTAATTGTGCAAAAGGATGTGTTAGAATTGAAAGGGGCTGCTTCCCCCCTTGTGCACAAAGTATGACTCTCCAGGGCACCAACTTATTCTGAATGCAGGAAAATGATTGTTTTTCTTTTTTCTTCAAATGTAAAATGGGACTTTGCCTTGAACTCTTCTTTGCCAGTGTAAATGGAAGACTACCTTTTAAATTATAAATGAGTCATGCTTAACTAGCTATCTTCATGTTCATTATCTATTTTCCCAATGAGATTGTTAAGGCCCACATTGCCCCATTTGTCAGATAAAGAAACTGAGGGTCTGAAATGGTTAGGCGCCTTACCCAAGGCCCCATATTAATTAGTTGCACATCTTGGACCTTTATGCCTTGAAAATGATGACTTTTCCTTTAGGGCTAAATTAGAAGTACCTAACTCTGGGAAGAAGTTACTGGGGTGACTGCTGTTTATGTACTCCTTAGTAATCTTTGAAAGACCTGAGAACTTCTTTCTCCAAAGACAACACTTTTATTTTCTCTCATTCTAGGCATAGTTTGACACTATGGGTCCTCCTCTGAAGTTCTTCAAAAACCAGAAATACCAAGAACTGAAGCAGGAATGCATCAAAGACAGTAGACTTTTCTGTGATCCAACTTTTCTGCCTGAGAATGATTCTCTTTTTTACAACCGACTGCTCCCAGGGAAGGTGGTGTGGAAACGTCCCCAGGTAACTTTCCTTATTTTCCCCAATTTCTGTCTCCTCCTTGACCTCCTTCATCAAAACCTTACTTGACCCACTCTTTCCACTAACACCCCTACTGTGTTGACTAATTTGGATATCAACTTCCTTCCTTTCTCTGTCTCTCTTTCTAGCTTTATCAAGGTATAATTGAGAAATAAAAATTGAATATATTTATGGTGTGCAGCATAATGTTTTCATATACCTATATGTTGTGAAATGTTTACCACACTCAAGCTCATTCATATACCCATCACCAAACATAGAGACAATTTTAAAATGGGAATCCTAGAAAAATCTGCTATCAGGCCCCCCACCTCTCAGCATGGGCTCTGCTTCTTTTCTTCTCACCGGAATTACTATTACTATTTCACACTAAAAAATCAAAAACAAAAAAAAGCTGGAGGAAAGCTTCATGGATCTGTGCTCCTGACTGTATTTTGAGGAGACCTGAATTTTAGTCAAATTTTTTTAGATTAATAATTTCAAAAGATGGATAACAAAAAAGGAAATATTGGGGTTGGGGATGTAACTCAGTGATGAGCACTTTGCCCAACATGTGTGTGGCCCTGGGTTCAATCCCCAGCACCCCACAACACACACAAAGGAAATATTACCATACTTATTATCTTTCAAAAGTTCATTTGAGTAGCTCAAGAAAATCTCATACCAGGGAGAGGAAAAACTCCCTAAAGTATGAACATAAATAAAATGAATTTGATAGGGAGAAGATGGATTTGGCATCTGGGGAAGGAAGCTTCTTTGCTACTCTTTGGACATCATCACCCGTATCATGCCATGGTTGGTCATGTGGGATCCACATAGAACTGCAGTTCTTTCACCACCTATTAATAGTAACTATTAATAGTTGCTATGGTCCTCTGTGGAACAGCTATATATTATGTCTCAAAGCAAGTCTCACTCCTACATGAGTGGGCATTCATACTATAATAAGATATGATGATGGAGTCTGGAGAATAAATAGCCAATAAACATGCTATATCTAAATGTTGTAACTGGAGAGAAGGATATTCTTCCTGGGCTCCTTTCCAATGAGTCGCCTGGTGTATAGGTCACAGAGGGTTGTTGTGAAATGCAAGTTGTTCTTGACAAACCTTCACAAAATCTTGAAGATGTTCTATTTAATGAGGTGCATGATTATGGAACCACCTCAGTCAGCAACTCAATGGTTGCCTTCTTTAATGATCCAACTATCACTTTTGGTTGTAATTTCCACAGCTTACACTCTTAAATGGAGTTCCAAGAGCTACTTCAGTTTATGCAAATTGCCACCAGGTGGTGCCAAGATACACTAGTTACATGAAGACTTGTTTTCTGTGCAACTTGAAGTATGCATCTTAGTGTTTGCTTGCAAAGAATGATAGTCATTGAAAGTGTGAGACTGAGGGCTAGGGGTACAGCTCAGTGGTAGAGCAGAGGCCCTGGGTTCAATCCCCAGTGGAAAAAAAGAAAAAGGAAAAAATGAAAGTATGAGACTGGGAGAAGTTTCTTTCCATCAGGAAGAGAATTGCACTCCTCCTGCTTTCTGTGCCTCTGGTTGTTGATATCTCTGCAGATAACGTTGTTAACCTGCAATATAAATCTTGGAAACATGAGAAGAATTCATTAATCATTATTTGGTATGCAGAGGTAAAACCGTTTTCTTTTTCCCCAAAGAAAATGCATGGAGAAAATGGATCTATGTGGTCTAGGAGCCACTCTTATGAATGGATGGTGATAATAAAGGGCATAACTATTTTGTGATGCTTGGACATGATGGAAAGGACACTAGTGGGGCAGAAGTAGCTGAAAAGGAAGCAGGAAATTGAGAAAGGTTTATTAGGTGGGTGTCCTTTTAAAACAGGACAGACTTGAACATATTTATATGCTAAGGAGTAGCCAGTAAACAAAAATTTGAAGATGCAGGAGAGAGGACTGATTGATGGGGGTGAGATCTTGGAGAAGGTGGGAGGACATCTGGTGGGCGGCAAAATTGCAAGCCAACATGAAACCATTCTCCAGATGTGAACCAAGCAGACAGCGCTTCCTGTGCTGGCCTGTCTTTACACATATCTTTCCCCCTCTCTCTTGGCTCAGTCCTTTGTCCTTTGCCTTCATCGTCCAAGTTCTGTGGATTTAATCCTAGATGGATTAGCAGAGAAGGAAAAAACTTAATAACCATGAAAATAGTCCATTTTTCCTCTGAGGCAAGCTCTAGAGTGAAGGAATGTGAGGGGGGGTGTTTGAACAAGGGGGAGGAGTGGAAAAAGTCAACATTTATGGCATGTGTACTATGGGTCAGATACTGTGTTTGGAGTTTTCTATACATTATTTCATTTCATCCTTATTTACCGTATCTTAATAGGGTAGATATATTAGCAGCTTGGTAAGGTAGGTATACTAAATTACTTTGATGTAATACTTTGGTGTAATTTTCCTGGTTGAAAAAATCATGGCAGATATAGTGCCCATTTTATTGATGAGGAAACCAAGTCTCCAATAGAAGGCAAGAATTTCTTCAGGGTTGGATCACTAAGAAGGTAAGATATAAATCCAGATTTTACTTCAAAGCCCACATGAGTTTTCATTCTCATTGCCATGTCAGGGAAATAGTTATTTGTGTCCCCTCTTTTTTTAAAAAAATTAATGTCCTTCTAGTTAGTTTTCACATTCCTTCTCTTTGTTGATGCTGTACTTTCAATAATTGATCCATACTCTCCCTTTTGAGAGCATTGTGTGACCTTAATCTCCAGTGGGGGAGTCACTGGAGAAATGTTTATAGAACACCTGCTCTGCACAAGATAAAGACACAGCCTGCAGTGAGGCACTCCCATACTAGTTGAGAAGATGATATGAAGCCACAAAAGAATTAGATAAAAAATTAATGCTGAATATATGAAATGCTGTTTTAGGGCATACAGACAGTAACTCCTGTAGGGTTTTTGAAGAAGGGAAGATCATCATAGATTGGAATGGTTGAGAAAGTGCCTCTTCTGGGGAGTAGGAGAAAAAAACAAGGTTCTGGACCAGCATCTGAGCCTCCTCAAAAAGCTGTGGATTCTTCCAGGCAGAATGGAGGCCAAGTCTGTGGTCAAGAACCACGTCAAGATTCTCTGGCCTCTCATCAGGAAAGCCAAGAGACAGTGCTGGGCCTCTCTGAATTGGCTCAGGAAGACTAAATTGGTCATTGCCCTCCCCCACCTCATTAGGAAGGTTGAGATCCTGGTTTGCAGGGAAGCTTATACACATCTTGTCTCTTGGCATGCCCCATGGTCTCACACTCAACCAGGGCAATTTTATAAAGTTTCCAAAATGCGGGCAATATGATTAACCTAGTATTTTCTGTCTCTTTGTTTTCCCATGTTAAAAAACTTCTGCCTTCATAAGCCTCCCATGCCTCTGAACATCACTGATAGTTGAACAAACCTGACACCAGGAAGGTACCCACCTTCACGGGGCAAAAGAGAGTTCCTCTTTTCCCATTTCTACTTCCTTGCTCTGTTTTAAGAAGCCTTTTTAGATAGGGATTATGAGTGTTTTCCAATTGTTCAGTGGCAGAGCATCTGTTCACACCCTCCAGAAGAAAACCCATCGACTTGACTACTCCAGTGATCCAATGGCTCCAGCTATTGTCCTGGCTTTCTAGGTACATGAATATATTGACTGAGACCATGTGCTCCTGGACTTTCCTGTCCTCCTTGGACCTTAGCATAACATGTCTTAATAAATTATGAGAACCAAGTTACACTAAGTTGCAGTGTAAGATAGCAGGTAGGGTTTTCAGACTGGACATTGCCTGCCAAATTCTCATAGAAAATCTCTTATCCAGTTCCTTCCAGCCACTCTGGCTTTTTTCCTGACTGACTCATATCCACCTACAATACTGTCTTAGAGTCAGACACATCTAATCCCTGACTAAAATGGAACCAGGCCTCACGGGAATTTACACAGCCAGCTGTGGGGGAAGACAGGACACCTGCACAAAATCTTCTGACAGCTCTCCTGGTCACATTTTGAGTTCAACCTCAACCACCATGGCTCTTGCCCAGTCTTCCTTTGGGGAATACCCTCCCCTGGGCTGTGTCATTACATTGTCTTGGTGGAAGGGGAGGGTGGTAAGGTTCTGTATTAAAACAAGGGTATTAGGAATGGAAGGGAAAGGCTGATGAGGGAAAACATCAGAAGCAGAATATACAGGCTGGGGTGATAGGTAGAATGTGAAGCAACAGTGTAAGAGGAAACACTTCTCTTTTACTCTCATGATTTTCTCCCCCAGAGATCATGTCCCTCTACATCAGTAGTCCTAAATGTTTTTCACTGTTTACACAAACAGAATGGAGTAGGTCCACATTCTTTCCCCCAACTCTCCTTTTATTTTAAATTTTACATGACAACTTCTTTCACTTAGCATAATGTTTTTGATGTTTAATATCATCCATGTTGTGCTCTGTTTGTTCCTTCTTATTGCTGAACAGTATTCCATTGCATAGATTAAACAAATTCTTCATTAAAAGCCATTTGGGATCTATATCTGGAGTCTGAAGATTCAAGTAAGAATATCATTACATGGTGACTTGGTTGTCTAGGTTGGGAGGAGAAGTTGGACTTAAGATCTCATGCCCACGTTCTATACTGAATTTTCCTTGGTGGTTTTAGGAAGAAAGAGAATGTTTTGCTGGTGACAAATTATTCATGCAGGAATAAAATTCCCAGCAGGCGAAGTAGACTCCTTGGGAGATTGGTGCAACATTGGTCCTGAGCCCATGTCCACCTAGAAATGTCCCATATGGAGGTGATTCTATTTTCTAAGGATAAGATAATGGCTGCTTGAACTAGTTCACAAAGCCCTGAGGTCCTGAATGATAGTTCTGTGTAAATTAGCCCCTGGGCCTTTTGGAACTACTTAGACCCTAGAGTTAGTCACAATGTACCTACTATAGGGCTGACCACGCCCCTACCCCCAGAACTACTAGGTTGCCTATAGCACTTTTGAAAGTGCCTCCACTCTTCTGGATGCTAGTTTTGGGGGTAGCATTTCATTTTATCATGGTTCCTGATGTTTACCTGGGAACTCAATACTTACTGTCAGCAAATTTCAGCTGTATAAAAATTGCTGAAGAATTAGGTGTGGTTGGTCAAAGAGAGCCTCACAGAGCGACCTGTGCAGGGCTATGGGCCTTATAATTGTATGTCCCCTCCCTGAAGAGTTCTCTGGGAAGGGGAAAGGGGTGAGAATAATTGAGAGATCCACAATGCTCAGCTAAGATAATATATTTCGTAGAGGAGCTGCTTTGCTTGCAGAAGGTTTTAGCTTGAGGGTGGGGGTATGTGGGGACCATTCCGGCTTTACTTGTGATGTTTAGTTCCTATTTGTGTGTTTCCTCCTAAGAAATTATTTTGCCATGACAAACAGTTCAGTTCAAGGATCACTTCAGCTGTGCCAACACAGCTGGGAGTCATTAGGGGCTCAGCATCTCCCCCCTACTCCCAAGCCACCCAAATATTGTGAATATGTGAGCTGTGACCTCTCCCTTAACTCCACTCCTACCACTCCAGCACAGCTCAGGCTGAAATGTCCCATCTGCACTCTGTGTCTCAGCTTGGAGTTAGAGAAAAACTTCTCCAGCCTTCTTTCTTTAACTCCAACAGGAATATATCCAGTGTGTCCAAAACTAGAAGAAAAGTCAATAAAAAGACATTTCATTATTTTCAAGTTATCACCACAAAAAGTCCATGTGGCTGTTAGATTTGCATTGGCTCACCACTCTCACCCTTTCTAATTCCTTGGCTTCTTTCTGGTCTTTTCATGCCTCACTTCTTTAAAGAAATAGAAGATAAGGCTTAATAAAGGCTTGTCTCTGATGCTTCACATCATAGTGCATACATATAGCATGAAGTTGATTCATATTTAGTGGACTGAATTGAGGAGACCAATACCTATTGGTGATATTTAGCCTGGAACCCAAAGCTAAGAGTCTTTCAAATAATGGAGATCTGCACAATATTACCCTTTATGGGGGCACCAGTAAGCCTAAGGCAAAGAGATGGACTCACTGAGGTCTTGAGTTTCCCTAACAGTATGTAGTTGTGAAAAATTAAACATTTTAGGTTTAGGTGTCCTACTAACTAGTTAACTAGACAGCCAGAGAAGCAGGTTACTGCCCTTTGCTGAGCCTGTTTCCTGATCTGTCAAATACTAGATAGTCTTTAAATTTTCTTCTGGTTTTGACATTCCATAACTCTTATCATGTTTTAAAAATCCATTGTTAAATAGATACAATGTGTGAAGAGTAGAGAAATAAAATTGGGGAATAGTCCAGGTTATAAGAGAGAATAGTAAACAAGGGGGATTTTGCCCAAATTAACATTCTACTATGATTGCACACACCTATGAATATATATGAGGGAGAGAGGGAGAGAGGGAGGGAGGGAGGGAGAGAGAGAGAGAGAGAGAGAGAGAGAGAGAGAGAGAGAGAGAAAGAGAAGAGAATTAATAACCAGATCCAAAATGGAGATTTACAGGAAAATAATCACCCAGTTCCTCAGCATGAATTCTGTTTATATGTCTTTTTGTTCACATATGTGATCCCTTATATCTTGAATAGAAGTTGACATGTTAAAGGTATTGGTTAAACCTAGACCCCTGTTGTGAAATGAGTCTTATGGAAATTCAAGACACTATAAACTCCAGCCACTAGTAACTACATAAAACTAGCAAATAATTTCCCTTACTAATCTAAAAGTACACTTTTTCACATATCAGTGTTCACTTTATTGTTTTTCCATGCTAGGAAATTATAGTATATATCAACTAGATCCAAGAAATCACTGTATAACTTTATATCTTGCTCCAAAGAAAACACTAACATCTGACGTAGGGAGGAAAAACTATGCTTTATTTCTTCTTAGAAAAAGCAAAGAATCAAAGAGAAGAGAAAGAACATCAGGCTCTAACTCACCCAACACACCTGCTTTCTGTTAAAGAAGTGAAAAAAATGGACAGCTCACAACCCATAAAAATTTAGTAAGATAGGAGTCTCTTCCTATGACACAGAGTAGTGATGAGACACCAGACATGCATCTTAAACAAAAAAGACCAGAAAATCCAAAGCTGACAACCCATCTAACCATCTCCTTTTGGCAGAGGGATGCCCAATTAATCTTCAGTTTGGACTTGTCCCTGCCCAAAATGCCTATTTCTTTCCAGAGTTATTTTGGCTTTTAAAGAATATATGGAATGTTTCATTCTGTAGACCAGACCCTTCATCAAGGAGAATTATGTCCATTTAAAAAAAGAGGGTTGAGGACCAGAAAAATATAGCTGTCTCTATTTAATAATTTTTAAAAGGGTATATGTCTAGGTTTTCTTTCCATTTGAGACTAGGATTTATTTGTGCTGGGTAAGCAGAATGTTAAGGTACAGGCCAACGGCCTTCTCCATGGAGCTTTCTCCATCTGTCAAGACTTCATTGGTATTTCCTGCCTTTGAACACTGCAAGTCCTGATACTCTGTGTCACACAATCATGTCTTCAATTATATGGTGTCATGCATGTCACTATGCCTTGGCCCATGCCCATCTCTCTAGCTAGTATGCCTCCATGTCCCTCCCTTGTCCAATAGTCTAACTCAGTCAACTCAAGCACTACTGCCATTGCAGCATTTATTCTATCATCAGGAGAACTTTGAAGATCCCTCCTCTGGGCACTGATAACATCTTGAAAATTTCTCCATTATGCCCTCATCACATTTTGTTGAAATTAAATTCTTTAGGTTTCATTTTGCCTACTCACAGAGGGAATGGAACATCTCATAATATGTTGGTGTGAAGACACATACATATACTCCAAACAAATACTGCCCCCATCTCTGTCCAGATCCCTTTGGATGGATGTCTGTTGAAGTGCTCCTGTGCATGGTCTATTAATACCTGCTATTTAAAAAAAATTAATTGTAGATGGAACAAAATACCTTTATTTAATTTATTTATTTGTATGCAAGGCTGAGAATGGAACCCAGTGCCTTACACATGCTAGGCAAGCACTCTAGCACTGAGCCACAACCCCAATCCCAATACCTGCTATTAATGCTGCTGTCATCTATATCCATCCAAACATAGGGGAAATCTGGTTGCCATGAAGACTGTTACCTCTGTTTTGTACTAGAAAAGGACATCCTGTAAGGTCGTTTAACTCATTTTCCTAGAGAGGGAGACACATTGATGTTCACCTTCATCAGATCTTGTCTCTTAAATGCAATCACCCTTCCAAGTGTAGGTGCTTCAGAGAAATCTCATCCTGACAAAATAGGATCAGACCGTAGTGTGCTAAGCCTTAGTTTTCATCTTTCAAAGCTCACTGCATGGTGAAAACTCTTCCAAACCCAAGTGATACAGTTCCTCCACCAACACATGTCATGTTACTCGCTATATCCTCTCCTTCCATTTCTCGAGTCATTTCCCACATGACAGTTTTCTTGTAGCTAGAGGATCTACTGCTTTGTTTTCCTCACAATCCTCTCAACTTTCCTTTATCCCATCCATGAAAATCCTAGTCACCTTTCAACCCTACCCCATTTCCTCTATGTCCTGCCTAGATTAGCTCAGAATAACTTTTGGAAAACTCTCATATAACCAATTGCTGTGTCCACAGGACATCTGCGATGACCCCCGTCTGATTGTGGGAAACATCAGCAATCACCAGCTGATCCAGGGGAGACTGGGGCACAAGTCGATGGTTCCTGCATTTTCCTGTTTGGCTGTCCAGGAGTCTCACTGGTCAAAGGTATTTCCCACTCTGTGGGACCTCATTCAGTTTTCAACTTTTGCCGTCTTTAATAACTTTAGAAAAAATCAGTTCATCATATTCGTACACTCTTCTATTTCCTGAAGTCAGAGGAATTAACTAAGTGAGTTCCTTCCATTTCATTATGAGTTTTCGCAAACACAGAAAAGCTGGACTTTACAGTAAATACCCATATACCCACAATTAACATGTTATTCTTCTTCCTTTTCACATATACAAATTGATCTGTTATTGTCCTTGGTAGTACTCTAACTCAGTATTTATGCATACTTATATTCTGTGCCTATTGGACTTTAAAGTCAGTAGAAACCAGGAAACCATGGACATATAAAGACAGCAGAAAAGATGGAAAGGATGGAATAGATTATTGAAAAGTTTCTAATAAGTTATTAATAGAACAAAAATTCTTTTGGTATGTAGGTAGAATTTAAAGCATCAAAATATTAACCCTCTATTTGGGACAAAGAACATTTTCTTCATAAAGAAATTTTTAGAATATTATATTTTAGAACATTTAGAACTTCCTAAATGCAGTTTTATTCAAGGTACAAATAAAATCTATATTCTATAGAATTTACATGAAATCTCCAGAATACACATGCAATTTAGATCTCTTTTGAGGTGCTGGGGATTGGACTCAGGGCCTCACACATGGTAGACAAGAGCTCTGCCACTGAGTTACGTCCCCAACCCTTAAGATGGACATTTTTAAATAAACCGCAGTGGGCCTTGTATTTTGGTTGGTTTGTCCTTTTAAAATGCCTTGTTTAGGGCTGGGGATGTAGCTCAGTTTGTAGATACTTGCCTCTCAAGCACAAGGCCCTGGGTTCAATACCCAGCACCACAAAAAAGCCTTATTTATTTGTTTAAACATGTAATTACAAATATATTTGTAGAGTTCATTTGTCATCATCTAGTTTGTAGATCATCTGTGGAAAATACATAACTCCTGACTGACTGTTCCATTCCATCCTGTGTATTCTTGGGGGTAAGCATGGTAATATCATCCTCAGTAAAATGGAACTGGGGAAGCAAAAGTTATGGACAAAATGCCCTACCTAGTACTTTCCAATCTAGCCTCAAACCAGGTGTATTTGGTGTGCTTCTTTTTGTGATGTGGATTTGCCAGGAGTTAACTGTAATCTTAATATCTGGATGTGGTCTGATGAATAACACTTGATTGAATGTGCTTACCTTTCCAGACAATTCCCAACCATAAGGAACAGGAATGGGATCCTCGAAAACCTGATAAATATGCTGGGATATTTCGCTTCCGTTTCTGGCATTTTGGAGAATGGACTGAGGTGGTGATTGATGACTTGCTGCCCACCATCAATGGAGATCTGGTCTTCTCCTTCTCTACTTCCATGAATGAGTTTTGGAATGCTCTGCTGGAAAAAGCTTATGCAAAGTAAGGAGGGAGCTGTTTAATCTGTAGTCTGGGTACATGAGGAGAGGAAAGCCACATTTATCCTTGGGAACTCATTCTCTCTCAACATAACCCCAGAGATAAAATTGGGTTGGAACTCAGTCAGATTCAAGGCATTGCTTTGGGTCTGGATCTGGCCCTCAGAAATCCTAGATGACAAAGGAATTGGTTGTTCTGGCTTCCATTAAATCCTTACATACTCATAAGTCTCCTAGGTAACCTTTGCTGTTGCTAATTTGCAAATATCCCCTTTTGTTCCTTGCCTAATTTCTGCCTGTAGAAAGAAGTTTCCGCATGGAGTGTCCTTGACCAACATAGCCTAAGCTTAGAAATCTCTGACTATAATCTCAAAATATCTCTCATTTCATATCTAGAAAAAAGCCAGCTGGTAAAGATGAGGCAGGGACTGTTTTAATTATTGGGAACATTATGTCCTTGACATGGAAAAAATTTTTACTAGGATAACCTTGCATATTTGACCCCAGGCTGCTAGGCTGTTATGAGGCTCTGGATGGTTTGACCATCACTGATATCATCGTGGATTTCACGGGCACATTGGCTGAAACTGTTGACATGCAGAAGGGAAGATACACTGAGCTTGTTGAGGAGAAGTACAAGCTGTTTGGAGAACTGTACAAAACATTCACCAAAGGAGGTCTGATCTGCTGCTCCATTGAGGTTTGTATTCACTGAAAACAACCACTCTATGCTCATTCCTGGCAGAAGAGTCTTCAAAATTTAGTAGGGAACACTGCCCTTAACCTGGAGATCCATAGAAAGCCATTAATGAAACTTGGAAAGCATTGAGCCTTGGTATGGAGGTTGGGGAACTTTAACATTTTATTCTTTTGAACCAGTCCTTTCACTAGGGACCAATGCAGCATCCCAGTTGGTGTAAGTAGCCTCTGGTAAATTATTCCTCTTTTCTGTCGAGATTGTAGTACTTTCTCAAGGAATGGATTTGCTCTACCAAATTTTATCACAGTTGTATCAATATACTATAGAAGGTAGTCTGAATCTCAAATGTTTAAGTGAATTGTTATATTACATTCTTTATTTCCTATCCTTTACTTGCTTTTGTAACACATTATGTATCAAAATCAATTTTCTATCCATGTAGGGAGAACTAAATTCAGTCATATTGGGATAAAACCAATCAATCAAAGAAAGTGAGCAAGGACTTGTGTCTCTCATTTCTTATGCCCTTATATATCTTTCTTTGCTCTCAGTCTCCCAGTCAGGAGGAACAAGAAGTTGAAACTGATTGGGGTCTACTGAAGGGTCATACCTACACCATGACTGATATCCGTAAGATTCGTCTTGGAGAAAGACTTGTGGAAGTCTTCAGTGCTGAGAAGCTGTATATGGTTCGCCTGAGGAACCCCCTGGGAAGACAGGAATGGAGTGGCCCCTGGAGTGAAATGTGAGTGGCATTCCACTTTCACTTCTACATTGCCAAAATCTGTAGTTCTCCCAAACTCATCCTTCCAGACTGCTAGTGAGCTCTCAATGCTCAGAGACATTTGTGAGCTCTTGTCAGGTATGGGGTCTGTGACCCAGCCAGAGGTAAGATAAAGCAAGTCTGATTCTTATACATTCTGTTTCTTTGGCACTCTGCTTACTATTGAAAGTCAATAGTCAATGACTTATACTTTTATTCTTTATTTGCATTTAGTTCTGAAGAGTGGCAGCAGCTGACTGCAACAGATCGCAAGAATCTGGGGCTTGTTATGTCTGATGATGGAGAGTTTTGGTAAGGAGAGATTTTCAGCATTAAGGGAATTAAGGTTTATACTTGGAACTAAAAGGGGTAAATAACAGGCACCATCTTCATTTCTTACCTGCGCCCTTCCATTTAGGATGAGTCTGGAAGACTTTTGCCGCAACTTTAACAAGCTGAATGTCTGCCGCAATGTGAACAATCCTGTTTTTGGCCGCAAGGAGCTGGAATCAGTGCTGGGGTGCTGGACTGTGGATGATGATCCTCTAATGAACCGCTCTGGAGGCTGCTATAACAACCGTGACACCTTCCTGCAGAATCCCCAGGTTTGAGTCAATTATTTTCCTTTGCCTCCAAGTTATCTAATCAGCAGGAATCTGAATCTCATCTTGTTCGTCTCTGGAGTATTTCTTTACCAAGAAGACTTCCATT
This sequence comes from Glaucomys volans, assembly GCA_020662805.1. Taxonomy (NCBI): domain Eukaryota; kingdom Metazoa; phylum Chordata; class Mammalia; order Rodentia; family Sciuridae; genus Glaucomys; species Glaucomys volans. The sequence goes on along the minus strand of JAJEJO010053263.1, from coordinate 122,003 downwards.
TGCAGCTATTGTTTAATATTCCTAAGCTGAGATCTCTAAGAATTGACTCAGATGTTTGTAAAACACAGTTGACTATGTCTCCTTGCAGAGAGGTACCTGCAACATTATCAAATCTGAGTCTCTTTCTCTGGCTTCCTCTATCCTGTCCATATTGCTTGGTACAGCTGTTTAGCAGCCTCTGCTTCCTTATGTTGGTTCCACATTGGAGACAGAGGATCCACTATCACATGCTGTCTCAATTCTTCATTTGTTGTTACTGCCCTACTGTTTTCTTGGATGCATATATACTATATTTTTCCTCTTTTCATGTAGGTGTCTCTTTCTGTACCCCATCATTATGCCTCCCTTTCTCATCTAAAACCTGATCATTTTTTTCCTTAGGATGTGAATTCCTGACCTGTCAATGACTCTGTCCCATTCATCTGCCATTACAATGCTATTCCAGGTGACCCATAAGCAGTCAAACCCAGGCACACCCCAAAGTAAAAAATAAATCCAAATAACCAAAGCCCAAATTTATAATAACCTGCATGCTTTTATATCCACATGTGCTAATGAATTAACCTACAGGAGTTAAGAATTCTGACTGTATCACTGGCTCATTGCCCATGAGTGCATCTCTTCTTTTCACAGATCTCATTTGGCCAGGCATTTTGGAGGACACTAAGGTTGATGCACTGATTTACCTAATTCATACTTTCCTTGTGCCCCTTCTATCTTAATTGTCCACAAAGGAAAAGCAAAACTCCTTATACCCTCTACCTTGAGCCTCACTCCCTTTACAATCCTGGAAATATTTCAAGTAATCAGGCACATATGCCAAACTCAGGAAATGGCTTCTCTGTCTGCATATGCACAGGATTGGGGTCTTATTTATGCATCTATTTGCTGTTTCTTTCTAAAGGGAGGAAGGGAGGGGCACAGAGACAGAGAAGAGAGAAAAAAGTCTGATTCATTTTACGTTTATCTCCCAATAGCATCATGATTCCTGAGATGATGTTTGGAAAGTTCTGGCACAGGCCTGTAGCTTCCCTAAAGTGGTGATAGGAAAGCATCAATTCCCCAAGGAAGTGTATCCAATCTTTCCATAAGTCACATGTCTGTGCTGGCATTATGAGGCTCTCCTGGGGTCATGCTGCAATGTCATGTTGAGTGAAATAAGAATGTTTTTGTCCTTATGATTTCTGAAATTTTGTATACAGCATTTAAAAACAAGGGGACAACAACAATAATAATAATAAACCAAGAGAGGTGCAGTGGTACATGCCTGCAATCCCAACAACTTGGGAAACAGGCAAGAGGATTGCAAGTTCAAGGTCAGCATGGACAATTTAGCGAGATCCTGCCTCAAAAATAAAATTAAAAGGGTTAGAGATGTAGCAAAGTGGTAGAGCACATCCCTGGGTTTAATTCCCAGTACCACAAAATAATAATGATAATAAACTAATAACATCAGGAACTTACGAAACCAAAGCATACCCTCTGGTATCAAAGGCCTAAGAATAAAGTTGTCTCTGGCTATATGCTGAATGTTTTTTTGTCTTGGTACTGGATATTGAACCCAGGGGCACTTAAACACTGAGTCACATCACCAGCCCTTTTTATTTTTTATTTTGAGATGGGATCTCACTAAGTTGCTTAGGGCCTCACTAAGTTGCTGAGGCTATCTTTGAACTTGCGAATCTCAGCCACTGAGATCACAGGCATGCACCACTGCACCTGGCTACATGCTGAATGTTATAAGGAGAAGCAAGTGTAATCATATATACTTAGCAAGTGAATGAACTATCTGTCCATGGTCCCATTGTCTGGTCAATAGTAAATCCCAGAAATTAATTCAAGGTCCTGTTTCCAAATGCAGAGTTTCTTCCCTGAAATTTAAGTAGCTCATCTGAAATGGGAGTGCTAACTCAGCTCTTTGGTGGCCTTTTTCCCTTAGTACATCTTCACAGTGCCTGAGGATGGGCACAAGGTCATCATGTCACTGCAACAGAAGGACCTGCGCACCTACCGTCGAATGGGAAGACCTGACAATTACATCATTGGTTTTGAGCTCTTCAAGGTAAGAATAAGTAGTTATAGCAGAGAGAATAAAGACAGTTGGATTCAAAATTAGGATGGCTTAGAATTAGGGGAGTTATGAGACCCAGGACTAAAGAAAACTGAAGACCTAGGACATCCAACACAGAAACTATGATGTAAGCAGAATGGAATATTTCATCCTATTTCAATTATAGGTGGAAATGAACCGCAAATTCCGCCTCCACCACCTCTACATCCAGGAGCGTGCTGGGACTTCCACCTACATTGACACCCGCACAGTGTTTCTGAGCAAGTACCTGAAGAAGGGCAACTATGTGCTTGTCCCAACTATGTTCCAGCATGGCCGCACCAGCGAGTTTCTCCTGAGAATCTTCTCTGAAGTGCCTGTCCAGCTCAGGTTCCGTTTCCTTGGCAAACCTTTCAAACTCTTGTTCTCTGCTTTGCCTCTACAACTAAACTTTTTGACCCTTCTCCCTTTATGCATACACTCAATGGGACAACATGTTCAAGTCAAAACTAACTAATTGAAATATTTCAATTAGTGAAATATTTCAATTAGTGGCTGAAATATTTCTCAAAGTGGGATTATGGGAAATTCCCCAGTGGAGGTCTGAGCTTCTGAGCTCTGAACTGCCATTTAAGGGGAACAGATCTATTGCCTAAGTTCTTCCATTTATATTCTATCTTCTGTTCTCTGGTCAACTCTGTCTTTTCTTAAACAGTTGGCATTCCTTAGTGTTACTCTGTTATGTTCTCAGTGCCAAGTCACCAAACCTACCTTTTTCCCCCAGCCCTGCCTTCTATGATCTTTATCTGCTAGTCCTTAAAATATTCATAAAATAAAAGCCATATCTGAGGAAGAACACACAAGGTCACACTGTGTCTCATGCCTTCTTCAGCAATGGTGCCAGCTTTGGCAGACCCATTCCATCAAAGGATATGCATCATCAGATGACACATCTTCTTTTTGATGCTCTAGGGAACTGACTCTGGACATGCCCAAGATGTCCTGCTGGAACCTGGCTCGTGGCTACCCAAAGGTAGTTACCCAGATCACTGTTCACAGTGCTGAGGGCCTGGAGAAGAAGTACGCCAATGAAAGTAAGAGCCACTGGGGAGTCTGGAAAGCAAAATTCTGTTTCATTCATTGCACATATGGTTAGAAAAGATGATCAGAAATTATTCTCTCCAATGATATTTCCAGTCAAGAGAAGGCAGGAAGGATATCAGCCATGGTAGGGAATGGGTTGTAAATGTTTTGGGGTAAGATCTATATAATATTTATTTTTATATGTCTATATGAAACGTGCAAGGAAAGGAAAGAGGAAATAAAAGTCTTGAGTCCTACATCATTCTGGTGCCCAGGTATTATGCTCAACATCCCAGATTTGACTTCATGAGTTAGTCTCTTGTCTACCTAGCAAGGAAATTTAAATCACTGTGCTAAAACTAAATGTCACTTTGTTCTAGCTGTAAACCCATATTTGGTCATCAAGTGTGGAAAGGAGGAAGTCCGTTCTCCTGTTCAGAAGAATACTGTACATGCCATTTTTGATACCCAGGCCATTTTCTACAGAAGGACCACTGACATTCCTATCATAGTCCAGGTAAAAATATGAACAGTGTCCCTAGGGGGGTTTATATTTTCTACCAGATACTAGATTATCCCAAGTGCCTCACATATATTTAGGATGCAGAGCAAGGGTTATCCGGTGTGTGTGTGTGTGTGTATGTGTGTGTGTTTCATTTGTTTGAACTCAAGAACACTTCTCATGAAGCACAGATATGAACTTCCTTATTCATTTCTTCCCTAAATCTCCATTTATTTCATTGTAGGCAGAAACCTAGATGTTCATGGGTGCACTAGTTAAAACAGATACTATAAAATCTCATGATGGGAAGCATATGCCAGTTCAGAAGACCCTTACATTGCTAGATCAGGATGGATCTCTGCAGTCTGGCAGTTTTTTTGACGTAATAATTCTGACCAACTGCCTTTAGGTAGCCATCCCAGGCTAAGGATGATCCTGAGTTCTTTGTTCTGGCTTTTTATTTATATTGTTTGAGATGTCCTCCTTTCAGCTAAAGGGCTACCAGGAAAGAAAATGTCTCTTGGTTATATTTATTTATTTAGAGATGGGGTCCCATTATCTTACCCAGACTGGCCTCCAACTTGTGATCCTCCTGCCTCAGCATCTCAAGGTATAGTGTGCACCACTATACCTAGCTTATCTCTTGGTTTTAAAATAGATCATTTCAAGCTTGCTATTAGGGTTCTAGGTGTCACTGGGTAAGGACCAATCTCATGGAGGGTATCTTCACTTCCTTGACTTGTTTCTGTAGGTCTGGAACAGCCGAAAATTCTGCGATCAGTTCTTGGGGCAAGTTACTCTGGATGCTGACCCCAGTGACTGCCGTGATCTGAAGTCTCTGTACCTGCGTCAGAAGGGTGGTCCAACTGCCAAAGTGAAGCAAGGCCACATCAGCTTCAAGGTCATTTCCAGCGATGATCTCACTGAGCTCTAAATCTCCAATCTCAGAGAATCCTGACAGAGTTTTCCATCTTTTTATTTTATGTCAGGTGCCAGGTCTTAGCTAAGATTCACAATCATTGAAAGAAAAAAATTCATAACAATTCACTCTTCCTCTCTTTTGTTAAGTTTCCCATACCTCCCGATCCAAGTAGCATCAGTAGCTACATAACCTATATACCTCCAGCAGCTGGACGGGGGAGGTGACAATCTTATCTGGAGATCATACACATGTGTGCTAAGAAAAGATCTTTGGGGCTTCCGGGGGTGAGATTCGAGCAGGACAATAGCAAGGAGCTTGGACACCCTACAGATGTCTTTGCCCAGTATATTTTCCCTGTAGGTTATGTTGAGGAAGGAGGAGGGATGATCAAGGCCAAGCTGGTCTAGCCTGACATCCCAGCTCCTGACTGAAATGAAAGACTTCCCAGCAGCATTTCACCCAGCAGCCAGAGTCAACTTTAAAGGCCCCAAGCCTTACCACCACCACTACCACCTCCACCATCAACCACCACCACCACCACTACCAACGCCACCTCCGGAAAGTATAGTCCTGCCTTAACCCAAGTCACCCCCCACAGTAAGTTTTACCTTCATGTTGAGGAAGCTTCCTAGGTGCTTAATCAAAAGCTGGAGTTCAATGTGGCCTAGAGTATGAGAAGGGCCTGTGCTTCAGCTCAGTGGAAGCCAGCTTTGTGCACAAGAGGGAAAAGTGGAAGAAGCTGCAGTGGGAGACAAAGCCTCTGTCCCCCACCCATCCACACACACCTACACTCACGCATGCACACATGGGTGTGCACGAACTACCGTTCAGACAGTCAAAGGGCGAGAGCAGGGACAAGTTAAGTATCACACACATGGAGAAGATGAGAGAATACATCCAGGAATAGTACAGCCAGTTTGGGGCCCCTGACTGCAATGTGAAACCTCTTGCTGCTGCTAGGTTTACAAACAAGCTCGTTGTCCTGTGCCTCCTAATATCATTGGTACTGAAGACCCCATATGGGAGCTTGAGACTTTGGGTCCCAGCCCAGACTCCTCAAGCATTTCTTTCAGTTGGAAAGCTTCACTCCTTGGGGAGTGTTTGTTTGGCCTCCTCGTTTTTTCCATTCTTCTACAGAATTTTCTAGAGTAAGTCATTACGAAATCTTCCTCCCTCCATCTTCATCTATCAATACTCTACCCTCCTTCAAAGCCCAGCATAAATGCCACCTCCTCCATGAAGCCCTTCCTAATCCCACCCCAACCCCCACCTCTGACAATATTTCAATATTTCAACGCTTCTGCAATGATAAAAGAAGAAACCTAGTTGTAGTACTTAGACTAGTCCAGCACGCATTCATTTTAAAAATGTATTTTGTAGTTTTTTTAGCTCACTCATTTTCTACCATGTTTTTCAATCTGTGTAATTTCTGCAGTGTCTTCACCACACTGCCTTACATAAACCAAATCACAATAAAGTTCATATTCAGTAAATTGAGCAGTCTTGGCTTGAATTCATGGCAGCAGAGAGATGGCAAGAGTAGCCATTTGTTGAGACTTGGAGGTGGGGGTACTTCATGAAACTTGAGCCCAGGTACAAGACTGCTGGATTCACAGACCTTGGCTGTACTCTGATGTAGTCTTTTGTCTAGGCAGTGGTATGGTTTGGAGAACTGAGAAGGGCCTTCTTTTATTCTATATTTAGGGACACTTGGGTGGAACTTGCAGTTTCTCTGTTTTGTAATCCTTCTGGAATTGGACTTTTGACCAAGGGAAGATCTGCCAACAAGAGAAAATTCCAACTCCTCTCTTTCAGCATCTCCATCATAGCCAAGGGGATATGGAGACTTCACTCATTTTCTTACATGCTCAATCTGCCATCTGCCCATTCTAGGGTACGCTATGGAGGATGTTGCTCTCATTTTTTCTTCTGCCATGCCTCTTGACAGGCAAGGATGAATAGCTAGGGCAAGAGTCTCCAAGGGAATAGCACAGCAAAACAGTTCTCAAAAACAGCCATTATTTCCCTGCAATGATAGCCCAGAATACATTACGGATTTAGATATTATATATTTTTATTAGAAATGAAATACACCATACAGATAATGTAATCATTTTATATGGTCACCAGATGGCACTATGATATTACAATAAAACTAAAAGACGGTGTCTCTTTCTTTCTTTCTTTCTTTCTCTTTCTTTCTTTCTTTCTTTCTTTCTTTCTTTCTTTCTTTCTTT